>JAXIVJ010019403.1:0-19686 GCA_036785665.1 Chirona hameri | reverse complement strand
TACCTAACATTGCATTTAACAGAACGCGCAGGAAATTCACGCAACAAACATCTTTACACACATTTTACACATTTTACATTTTAATTGTCTCAGTACGGGACAAATTAGTATCAATTGTGAAAGACGAGTCACTTCCAAAACTGCACAGTCGTTTTCTAAAAGCATTAATGCCTGATCACTACACAATGCGTGGAACCACGTAAACGAGTACCTCGGCGCTGGAGAACATCCAGCCGAACTTCTCCCTGACGCGGGCGAGCGGCAGCCGGCAGTGGACGATCATCCGCCTGCGCTCGGCGAAAGTCAGCTCCTTCAGAGCCTCCACGTCCCGCGGAGCAGTAGAGGTGCTGTTGAGCCGTCCTGCCTAGACATCGGGCCAGGGGCATCAGCTTCAGGCTGCTAGCAGTGAATGCTCTCATTCGCAACCCTTGGACACTGTAGCAGCCGAAGGTGATGGTGAAAACTTGACTGAACCCGACACAGCTAAAACTGATACATGACCGTTGACCAACTGAGACGGTTGGCACGTCACACTCAGCAATGAGCCGAGCTTTTCTGCGAGAAGGGGGGGGGGTGGTGGGAAATTTGGGCAGTTACTGTAGAGAAACGCTAAATGAGAGGTAAACTGCGTATTATGACAAATACCCCACCTTAGGCATACCAACCATGTGCTTTCATTGTGCTTATATATATTGTATGGATGTATGGATATTGTATTGTATGGATATTCTATGGTCCATTTATTTAATTAATTAATGATCACTCTGTATACATATGTATGTATGTATGCGTTAGTCATACATATTTTGTAATATCATTTAACCACATTTCTCTGACTGTTCCGGAGGGGATAGGAACCAAGATGATCTGAACAGCAATGGTGCACCGCTCAGTCTATTCAGGTTGTGAGCTCAAACGACAGACAGGATGGCAGCAAAACAGATCATGAGACAGTGGATGTCGCCTACTCAAGACTGGCACGTCAAATGTCGTGTATGCTCTAAAATGTTGCACCGTAAACAACAATCTAAAATGATTTACTGCACTGTGCAATAATGCACAGTGCAGTGTATGCAATAATGCACTGCAAATAAGACAAAATTACATTACTGACATGGAAAGGATATATAGGAATAATGGATTACCACGGATTGGCTGAGAGAGTTGGATGACTTCACTGCACTCCCAAACTGGTCAACAAGGTCCATGGCGACCTCTCCGTACGGCCTCCTGAACTGATCACTGCGAGAATAACGGTCTTATCAAGACACCGATACGTTTCAACACAATCCTCTTTCGACATCCTTAACGCGGCATGCGCCACATGCCGTGTGTCACTCACGTTAGTCGGTACCTACTGGTCTCATACAGAGTAAGGATAATGGGGCAACTCAGAGAAGACAGCTTGTGAATTGGACGTGCGGCTGTTTGAGATCAGTTTGAAACTACTTCCATTTGCTTTGCGGAATGATTGGGACGAGGTACTGGTATCGATGGAAATATTTTTCGAACTGTTTGAGATCAGTTTGAAACTACTTCCATTTGTTTTTGCGGAATGGTATGGAGACTTCAGGTTGAAAGCTAGCGTTCTTTGGTGTTTTGTCAGGATCGTTTTAGAAATATTTATACGATTCTTTGATTGTGAAGCAAACTTCTTGAGAGACTGGTGCTTACTCTCAAATCGCAACGTTTTATAGTAGGTCAGACACCCATGTTTCTTGATTTCTGTAGTATAATGTAGCAAGTAATGGAACTTTGGAGTAATGGACACAGATGGGAAAACAGTGTGAAACGTCTCCAGCCACTCCTCAGTTATGTACTGCACTTCAGCGAGGCTATCTTTCGATATGGACCACACATAAAACCACCGTACCAGGCGAATGAACCCCAATAACACGAGCCAGTGCTTGTCGTTCCGAGGAATTTTACTACCTATCAGGAGAGGCAAGAGATTGAGCAAAATCTCACACTCGGCAGCAGTTTCCCTAACAATAACTTTCTTGCCTTTCACTTGAAGTGGTTGAGGTTTATTTGCTTTATCTCGTCCCGAATAAGGAAAAGCAACGATCAAATGATTAATTTCGTTCAAGCTGATGAACTTAGCTTCAATACAAGCACCCAGAACATATATTACCTTAGGCGCTACACCTTCAAATACATCATGTGATATATCAGGCGGAAAGTTCTCAACTGGATGAAATGAGTTCAACGCATTCAGCTCACAGCGCGACTTAATGCCAAATTCGGCGCACTTCTTTGATGAAAACCCTGATTCCTCTAGTTCAGCTAGACACTCATCATATCCCTGCCTAGTTCGCGACTTGAAATCATCAACTGAGAACTTGGACTGAATATCCTTGGAAGTGGCGTGGCAGTAACGACATATGGTGTTCATAGCTTTTTCCACGAAAGCATTCTGTAAAACCAGCAATACTGTGCACATCCAAGTTATCGGCAGTGACAAATGCAACTCGAGAATACAAACAGACGTCACGGCCATCTCTGTTTACAGTGATTCCATTCTCTTCAAGAGACTTGATCTCACTCACGATATGACCAAGTATTTGTGCCCTGTACGCCTTAAAATATGTTGCACGAAAGAGTGAAAGCACAAAAATGTGTTTAACAAGTGAGCGCAATTTTGGATAGCCAAGGGCAAAATAAATACCAGTCAATTTCAACTTCTTTGACTTATTACCCAGTGGATTCGATATCTGAAAGTCATCAATGTAGATGATAAGCTGCAACTTATCCAATGAGCCACGGTGCTGGGACCCAGTGTAAAAATCGGACAGTTCAGAAGTATCTCCCGACTGGTCCCCAAGACTGAAGCGAGCCTTAACTAAAGCATCATGCTTAAACAGAGCATGAATCGAGTCTACAATAGGTACATACTGATATGACAGTGGGGTGCCATCCGTGCAAAAACCCAATGGTACGGTGACAGGCTTTACAACACCAGAAGCTTTTCCACTACCAGAGGCCCTACGCAGACTAATATAACTACTGACAGACACTACTGATGGCAGATCAGACACATTGCCTTCAACATTGTCCCTTGCTTCAGTAGCAGATTGTATACATGCCTTTCTAATGAAAGCAGCTACCTCCTGGCAACCCCTACCACTAATACCATGCTCCGTTACAAGTGTTTCAAAGAACTCAGAGAAGTTCACAGTGGCGACTGCCCCAGAATCAGAAGCAGAAGCACAGACAGCACTAGAAGCAGATGGGTTTGCTCGAGTTCCAGACGAGCCACTTACCAAAGGCACATATGTTTCTGGAGGCTCAGGAGCAGTTGACTTGGATGAGGTCGGGACAAGAGATGATTCCCTGGTATGACTTGACTTTGGGACAGGAGACAAGTTTCTGTAAGGACTGGATTCTGAAGACTGGCGTGTGTATTCCAGATGGTTCTTCAGAACATGCTGTCTCCAGTAACGGAGAGAAAGGAAATTCCTTCTGCAGCAAGGGCAAGACAAAACAAAATGGTGTTCTTTGCTGTGAATGCTCAAATGCCTTGCCAACTTAGAAAAGGTATTGAATTCACATTGGCATACCTGACAGCAAAGACCCTGGAAGAAAAAAAGTAGGGAACAATATGAGTTAAGTACATACAAATAAATGACCAAATGCATGGATAAAATCCCATGGATTTCTGTTCATTTCCTTTCATTTCTGAGTTAGTGGATTAGGGCACCCCAACTCCTTTTATATCAGAAAACAAATCACTAGAGCTGGTGTTCATAGCTTTTTTAAATGGGACACTACCGCAGTGGGTCACATTCTCTTGCCTGCACTTGTGCAATAAGGAATGTCAGTCAGTGATTGTCAGTTTCAAAGCATACAGCTCCTTTTCTTTTTGAAAAGAACCTGAACCAACTAGGGTGGGGTAACTAGCAATGTTCAGGGATCAGTCTTGGTCCCAACCCAGCTTATTAATCAAGAACACATAACACATACCAATACAAGAGCCATATAATTTGGTAGCGTAAAGGTTTTCTCGATTACCCGAAATTTCTTGCTATGACCGTCATCAGCCCTAATATTAAAAGAATTAGTTCACCTTCATCATGGGGTTTTTAACCGAAATAGCAGTTTTGTAGCCCGTGTTGAGAAAACCTATCTGCAACTGTTTTTGTCTGAAAAGACTCTCCAGCCGAAGATATTTGACTTTTTGGCGAAGAAATGCGGCGCATATATGATATACCGTACCATCTGAAAGTGCCAGCACTGCATGGAGCATGCGCAGACCAATAACGCACACCATAAACTTAATAATGTACGACCTTCTGTCCTGAATTGGCGCGATGTAGGACCATTTTTGAAAAGAAAAAAAGAAACTGTATTAAAAAATATAATACAATCCTGTTCTGATACATTTTCCGAAGGTGAACTATTTCCTTTAAAACTTAGCTTTTTATGAAATTGAGCGCTATTTGCTAAAAATAAATGTGATATTCGTGTTTAGCAGCAATTACTCCATATTGCGACATACATTTGACATAGTTGACAACTTTCAGAAAGGTGGGACAGTCCCTTTAAGGATAAGAACTCAATTTTTTTAAACCATATGTGGAAATCAATTTTAGGAAAAGTCCGAAAATTTCATGGGCCTGCTCCCAACGATTCCGGAGATATCCACACAAAAAAAACTGAGGGGTGGATGAAAACAACCCCCTGCCACTAATAGGGTTAATAAGCTAAAAACAACTTAACCTACTGATGTTCGTCCGAGGGTTTGTGCGATCAGGGTTTACAGGAATAATTTGTATGCAAGGGATAAAACCAAATATTTTAGGTTCAAGTAATTCTGCATTAGGCTTCAGGTTGAAGGCCTGAAACACAACAACTTAACCTAAAATATTTGTTTTTACCCTCGCCTAACATTAATCCTATGTTCTGCCATCGGCAAAGATATTTGTTTTCGGTTTTCTTTATAATTACACTAGCCCGCAGCCCGCTAGTATGGGGGATACGGTAATCTGACTAGGGTACCTGTCAGTCCACCGAGTTTGTAGCAATCGAGGTTTAAGGTTACTATCACAGTTGTTGGTCAGGTTTGATGATGTCACTGGGAACATAATACGCAACCCAAGTGTGATGTCACACCAAAAAAAATGTGACATCACACTTGGGTTGCGTATTATGTTCCCAGTGACATCAGCAACTGGCACACTCAGCTGACGACGTAATGTTATGGCCATAACTTATGGCCATAGGCCGTAAGTTGTTCCTCAATTCATCGGAAAACGGCTGAGAACTTAGTTATGTGAGATACATCATGTTATAGGATATTTGTTCTATTTTTTGAAAGAATATTAAGGTAGACTTATTGCAAGAATGAAGTGAATTTAAGCTAAGAAAAAACATATTACATTCTTGGTGCACTTGTGACAAAACATTTCCTCACATAGCGTTTGAATTTGCAGCCGTTACTGCGTCTTCAAATTATGTCATATTACGTATCACTGTTGATATGTTCATACTATAGTTTTTTTTCTCATGTAATTTACTTTAATATAACTCAATTAAATACAAAAAAAGCAATGAAGTCTCTACTCCATGCTTCCAGGAAAGTTACCAGCAATTATGAATGAAACATTTGCGCCAGTATTGTATGAGTATCACTCTAACACGGATTACGAAGCAGCATTAGCATAAAACTAGCTTTAAAACCTCTTAAAAATGATAACAAATAGTCTGATCCATTTTGTGGCCTCTCAATGCCAAGTTGAACTTCAATTAATGGGAAAAACGTCTTATTTTTCGTCAATGACCTTTAACACTGCACAGTCAGCTGAGTATGCCACACCGTCAGCTAATTATACAAAATGACATAACGGCTTGGGTCGCGTATTCCCTCTACTATGCTGATTTATGACGACATCGATACGCACCGCTGAGTGATCGGGCACGATATCAGCTCTCTGAACATTACCTAAAATATTTGAAGACACTAAGACAATCTAAACGAGCTTGTTTCACATTTGGACTAATTTTTTCCCACGTATATCTTTTCCTATCTTGATTCAGTTCTCTAAAAGAGTCCTTAAGCTCGTGTATTTCCATTAACTGTTTTAATTCGCCTCTTTCTCCCACATTATTCTCTCTGTCATAGTTGAAGGTATCAAGCTGTTGATTTAGGGCAATATTTAAATCACCGCACATTATAACTGGTAGAGATTCATCACATTCTGTCATTTCATTTATCATCTTTGACAACTCCTTATAAAAAGTAGGATTATCCTCATTTGGCCCATAGACTGAGATAAGCAAGACCTCAAAAGTTGTGTTAATCACCGCTTTAATCAAAATAACGTTTCCAATATCGTCATGCTTTACCCTCAAAATATCAAGCTGTACTCTTTGATTAGGTAAGATTGCGACTCCTCTAGAATTGTTAGTCCCCGGGGAAATAAACAGGTCTCTTCCCCAGCAATTTCTGAAAGACTTCAATTTCTGGCTATTGCAATGAATATCCTGCAGTATAATGATATCAGCATCAGAACTTCTCAGATAGTTTAACACATCTTTTCTCTTCTTGAATTGCCCAAGGCCACGGCAGTTCATTTAAAATATCTTAACGATAGACATGACCGAAATCTACACGCCGATTCACATGAACATGCGACGCACGCGATTTGACGTCTAAGCCAGAAACAAAGGCGTCAGCAACTGCAGTTATAAGACCCAAGCCCCTTCCATTCAGTGTTATCCCATGACAGCTATCCTGCATTACCCTAAAGTCCCAGGTGATGCGCACTAGTCTATCACTGGGTGGTACCAGACACCAACCAATCACACACCAGGTCTCGTGACATCCCATCACGTGACCCACTCGTCCGGAACGCAGCCGCAACGGCACAGCCGGAGGCAGCGTAAGCCAGCCCGGCCGGGGCGGCAGAAGTGTGACCTGTGCACACAACTTAGTCTAACGGCACGCGCGAAGTTCGTAACTGACTGCACAACACATTTGATACCCAAGACCGACAATAAATAAACGGACCACGAACCACTAGCTCCCCACACTACAACGCTCAAGTAATACACATGCCCGTATATTGCGTCTCCGTAAACGTGTTTCAGACTGCATGGAACTGAGTAAACATATTCTGAGACAAGACACATCTGCCGCTGTCAGATCAACCCACATGAACCCCACACGAAATAATACAGCTTCGCTCATCACCCTATAGTGACGCCGTTGCGTCACTTTACTCAGCATTGCTATCGCGTAGCTATAGTCGCTCGACGCCTGTCCACGTCGGCCAACGAGTTCGCCTTGTAACTCACACCGAACTGCTGTTCTTTATAGAAAACGTCCCCACCCCGTGTATACACAGTGTATATACGGCCAGACTTCTTGAGCTCGAGAAGTTTTATATACGCCTGCTGTCTATTCTGGCTCAACGAGTCGTTGACAAACAAGGACAGCGGGGACGCTCACCTCTAGGAGGGATTCTGCGGTCATAGATCTGCTGGCGGACGGACGAGGGGCCGCCTCTCGTGAAGCGGCACACGATCTTGCTACCGCCCGCTGACATACGATGCGCGTGGTCGATGTCTTCCTGCCTCACCGTTATCCCCAGGCTGTTGTGGATCACGTCGATCAGTACCGCCTCGATGTCCTCTGGGCCGTCCTCCGCAGGCGGCCGAGCGGCCGCTCCGTCGATCCCCAGCATAGCAGCAGCGCCCCGCCACTGGGCGCCTGACTCCGTCCCTGGCGAGGCCGAGGAAGCCTCCGTGTCCCCAGCCGGGGTCACCGGCGCAGCCTCCTCAGCGCCGTGGACACCGGGTCTGACGTCACCCCGGGCTGGAGTGACGTCATGCCAGCTCGGGCCACCTGCCTCGCCAGCCGTTGGCAGCCGGCCAGCTCCACCCGGCTCAGCGTCTGCGCGCACCGCCGACAGCCGGGGGCGACCGGCCGGCCGCCGAGGGACCGCCGTGCCCAAAAATACCAGCGTGTTACGACGAGATTTGACCTCCACATCAGGGTTGTGCTCGACTCAGATTTTTTAGACTGACTCGACTCTGACTCATTGTCGAAGGGACTCTGACTCAACTCTGACTCAAGCGAGGCATTTTTTTTATTTTGAGTCGACTCAGCGTTGACTCATTTGCTTTTACCCCTGACTCAACTCTGACTCAAGCGGGCAATTTTATTTTTATTTTGAGTCGACTCAGCGTTGACTCATTTGCTTTTACCCCTGACTCAACTCTGACTCAAGCGGGGGACAATTTTTTTGAGTCAACTCAACTTTGACTAATTTTATTTTACCCTGACTCAACTCTGACTCAAGTGAAATTTTCTTGATTCAACTCATTTTTTGACTCGTGACTTAACGACTTTGATTCAAATGTATTTTACTCGCAAAAACTCTTTGGAATATTATATTAGATATGTAAACTTTTATTTGGATTTACACTGGATCAAGGCACATGAATGAATGCTGCATTATCATAAATATATACTGCATCCAGTTGCATTGAAATATATATTCCAATATATATGTTCCTAATAGCAATAATAATAATAATAATAATTATTATTTTGCACCAGCACAGGTACATATCTGTACTTTACCACTATTGTTAATTGCTATATAATTATTGCTATGAATTTTAATAATCCTATATGATAGGATGCAAATATGAAATAAGTGAGGAAAATGTATTTGAAGTTGGTTCTTGAGCTGGGAAAAGTAAAACAGGTGTTAATTAAAATTGAGTTTCTGAACCAATCAACAAGCTCAATAGTCAATACTGATAGCAGGCTAGCAGTTTGTAAAACACTAACCGGTGTGCTGTATTCATGTATTTCATGAATAGCTACTTACAGTTAAAAGAGCATAAAGCATAAAAGCATAAATAAAGAGCATAATTTCAAAAGAGCATAAAAGAGTACAAAATGCATACCAGCAAACAGCAACTTTGCCAACCATATAACTGAACCCTCCCAGACCCTCCCCCCGGGGAGGGTCTGGAGCCTGCCCCTGTTAGGTTATGCAGCGCAGCGAGCGAATGTGAGCAGAGCGTTCTAAACGTGGGTCTCTGCAACCATAATTGTTGTAAGGTTAGGTCAGGTTCGATTATGTATAGTTTTTGGTGATGGTATAGCTTTAGTATTACTGGTACACTTTTCGGTATTGGTAGGGCAGGCGTCACACGCCACATTGGTAGGGCAGGCGTACACAACACCGTACACTGAGAAACAGTGTTTAGAACTTTGAATGATTGGTTTCGTTCGAGGTACTTGGTTAGTCTCCATTTCATTGGAATTATCTCGACATGGAGACATTTTTCATGTTACAGTATGTTAACTATCTCCCTGCATCTCAACATTGCTACATTGTATCCGTTGAGATAATGTTGGATAATGATGAGACCCATCGAGACTCTACCACTGCATGCTGTTAAGCCAATAAATTGTCTTGATCAACGGACCTCATAGCGCGATATCAAAAGAAATCCGAACCGGGGTCCTCCACTCGGGAGAGCTTACACAGCCAATTACGCAACGAAGGCCCAGCTTTCCCCACGCCGACCGGCGGGAGACCCGCTGGCGCCCGTTCCGTAATTGTTTGGCGCTAGCCGGCGGATGCTCATTTCCATCGTTCGCCGCCGCCGGTATCCTTCGACATATAGTGCAAAATTATTTGTTACATAACATTTTGAGAACATAGATACAAATATTTGGATATATTATTTTTAACACTCTTAACGATGTTAACAAATTTTTATAAAATATCCTTATTCGCATTCTAACAAAGCAAATTGAAATGACGTCTACTACGAGCGGCATTTCCCAGGGTCGCATTTCCGGTCGGTCCGTCCAGGGGCTGTCATCCCGGAATTCCCCATGTATCGGCTGCCGAGCGGCTCAGTATTAGCGATGACGTCACTGGTGCTCTGGTCCAGTCGTGGCCAGCCCTGTCGCCGCAGCTGCGCTTTCGAGCGTTTTGCGGTCTTTTGACGGGTGTTGACGAGCGGCAACTTGAAGTCGTCGCCGTTAGATAAGTAAGTTAGGTAGTTAGGTTGCAAGTCTATGCTTTTGCAATATTTTTTATAAAGTTTTTTAAAGCATATCTTGAACATTAAGCCAAAACAATGCCATTTCTCGCCCCTCAGCCATACCGGGGAAGCGTGTGGCCGTCTCGCCCCTCAGCCGGACCGGTGCAGCGTATGCCCGTCTCGCCCCTCAGCCAGACCGGGGCAGCGTATGGCCGTCTCTCCCCCCTCCCCTCAGCCGGACCGGGGCAGCGTATGGCCGTCTCACCCCTCAGCCAGACCGGGGCAGCGTATGGCCGTCTCCCCCTCCCCCCTCAGCCGGACCGGGGCAGCGTATGGCCGTCTCACCCCTCAGTCAGACCGGTGCAGCGTATGGCCGTCTCGCCAGTCGCCCCTCACACAGACCGGGCAGCGCATGGCCGTCTCACCCTCAGCATGAATTAAGGGAGGGATAATTATCCGCGGTAAATGTAATCTTAAATAGGATCGTACCTTAGGCGCAACTATCCGTATCCCGTTCGAAATATTTGCACCGCACCGAGCCGCGTGCGAGGACAGCCGAGTCGGACCAGAGCACCAGTGACGTCACGCTAATGTGCGATTGGGGCGCTAAAATCCCCGGATGACTCTACCTCTCTTATACGGCCTTAGGTCCGTCCGCCCCATGTTTGGCCCCATGTGATGTTTTCTCATTTGTGGCGCATAGTGGCCGTTGACTGGACTTTATGGTAAGTATTGAGTGATACATGTGGAGTTATTCCTTTTCTTTGAAATTGTGTCGCTCACATTTATGTAAGGAATGCAGCATGTATTATTTGGCATTATGGTGCATTTATCGACGAAGCTTACACTTACGTGCGCCGGATATACCGCACGCTCACATACAAAATGCTTGCTCTTAACTTATGGCAGACAATGCAGTTACCTACATTCAAATCATCTTCGTTGATTGAGAGGGGCTATTTTTATATTGGAGGTGGCAAAAATTCATGTTTTTTCACAATTCAGAACTCATTGGATTTTGTTTCCTCATGCACCAGTCTGCATAACGTGGGGTAACGGTGGGGCTGGCGTCACCGTCGCGGCCGGAGAATCAAATCAAGGTTCAAGGTTACTATCACCGTTGTTGGTCTGGAGTCATGGGGAAGCTTTATGACGTCACCAGATTCTGGCTACGAGCGAATCTTAGGCGGACCCGATCGGACTTAATGGCTACGAGCTGTAGGCCGACCCGATCGGACTTAATGGCTACGAGCTGTAGGCCGACCCGGTCGGACTTAACGGCTACGAGCTGTAGGCCGACCCGATCGGACTTAATGGCTACAAGCTGTAGGCCGACCCGATCGGACCTAATGGCGGGGTTAGGTTTGGTTAGGTTAGTTTCATTAATTCCGATCGGTTGGGCCTACCGCTCGTAGCTATTAAATCGGGGCGGCCTTAGATTCGCTCATATCTAGTGACGTCATAAAGCTTCCCTATGACTCAAGACCAACAACAGTGATAGTAACCTTGAACCTTTATTTGATTGCCCGGCCGTGACGGTGACGCCAGCCCCACCGTTACCGAACGTGGCAGGTTTCGACAAGATCTTGTCAGGGCCAGCGGTAGGCCAGCGGTAGGCAAAAGTGGGTCAAAATCAGGGTAGAGGGCCAGACTGGAAAAAATACATGTTATCGTCGACATGTTCAGTGTAACTCCGATTGCGCAGAAATTTTGGTGCAGCGTCCAGCGTAAATCACTGAATGTGGCAAAATTTTGGTGCAGCATCCAGCGTAAATCACTGATTGCGCCAAAATTTTGGATCAGCGGCCAGCGAAAATCACCAATGGCAAAATTTTGGGACAACTTTCAGCGCAATGACCAATTGTAGGCCTACAAAACAAGGTATTGTAGGCCTAGGACCGATTTTAGGCCTACACAATTTCGGAGCAGCGTCTAGCGCTGCCTAGTTACTGTTCTCTAGTTGTCTAGCTAGTACCCTGGTCTAGCGTAACCGATTGTGTCAGAATTTCGGCGTAGCTTCCAGCCCCAGCAGGTCGGCCATGGCGTTTGCCAGCAAGGCCTGGACTATCTGTTTAGAAGCCTCCAGTAAAGGATATGTTGACCTGTGCCCCGCTGGGTTCGCCATTTAAACGGGGAGGCAGATTAAAGGGAATAGTTCACCTTTAACATGGGATTTTGGACTGAGATAGCAGATTTGTAGAGCAGATCTAAAAATGGTTTGTGGTGAAAGAATTACCTCTCTACGTTAAGTAATTTCGACACAGGACTAGTGGGCCGATTTCAATCCCGCTGTTCCGGGCCACGATCGGGGAATGAACGCTCGCCGCCGCGCCGCCGGAGGCAGGTACACTCTCTGGCACGTAGTCTCTGGTCACGACGCCTCGTTAATATCCGCTCAGCCGCCCGGGCGGCGCGGCGGCCCCTTGTCAGAGACTGTACTTGACGTCAGGCGGAGCGGGGCGGAGCGGGGCGGAGCCAGAACGCCAGCTGCTATCGTACGATTTCTCGTGAAATAGAAAGAGAAACTTACTTCTTTCTCCACATATATCCATCAGTTGTCCAAAGTCCAAACCAAAGTCATATTCATAGTTTTGAGCTCAAGATGCACCTAATGGTTGAACTTCAAGACAACTTTCAAGGTGACCTATTCCCTTTAAGCCCCCTCGTTATCTTCTGAACCAGTAACCGCAGCGAGACGCGCAAGGCGGTAATCAAACATTTTCAAAATAAAGTATCATGTCATGTCACAGTCGTGTCAAATGTAAACATTGAGATAAGTTAGTTTCAGGGTCATACTTTCCATCCAAAGCCTAACCCACACAATGCTCGCAGAGGACTAAGTAGGAGCCATTTGCACAACCTGACATAGTTCATAAAAGGTCAAGGTCAGGTCATAAAAGGTTAAACTTTGAAATGGATTAAAGGGAAATAATCACCTTTTGATTTTGTTAGCAACAACTTATTTTGCTACCGTTATGGTATTAAAATGTTGTGATCTAAATTTAAGAATTACATAAAACTATCCCTAATTCAAAGTTGGAAGTTTGGGAAAATTAATGATCGGTATTTTCCCTCCACTATTGGAAAGCGCAACAAGATGTATCTCATGATGTATCTCACATAACTAAGTGAGATGCATTTTTGCATCAATATGTTCAACGTTGTTGAATGGGCACTTGTAAACAAATCGCCGACGCTAAATAGGTCGCTGTAGTTTTGCTTGGCACCGGCCGGCCGGCGCCAAGCTAAACTGCTGATGTCAATTACTTTTTTCAAATGATTGTTGATTGTTCATAAAATGTTTGGCGCATATTTGCAAAAGATTAAGTGCAGGAAACATTGCATACCTACGACCCATTAAGTCTGATCGAGATGGCCTAACCTACCACTCCGCTCGTATAGCCATTAAGTGCAATTGGGACGGCCTAACCTACCGCTTGTAGCCAATAGGTCAGGTCAGGTTCAATACGCGACCCAAGCCGTTATGTCATTTTGTATAATTAGCTGACGGTGTGGCAAACTCAGCTGACTGTGCAGTGTTAAAGGTCATTGACGAAAAATAAGACGTTTTTCCCATTAATTGAAGTTCAACTTGGCATTGAGAGGCCACAAAATGGATCAGACTATTTGTTATCATTTTTAAGAGGTTTTAAAGCTAGTTTTATGCTAATGCTGCTTCGTAATCCGTGTTAGAGTGATACTCATACAATACTGGCGCAAATGTTTCATTCATAATTGCTGGTAACTTTCCTGGAAGCATGGAGTAGAGACTTCATTGCTTTTTTTGTATTTAATTGAGTTATATTAAAGTAAATTACATGAGAAAAAAAACTATAGTATGAACATATCAACAGTGATACGTAATATGACATAATTTGAAGACGCAGTAACGGCTGCAAATTCAAACGCTATGTGAGGAAATGTTTTGTCACAAGTGCACCAAGAATGTAATATGTTTTTTCTTAGCTTAAATTCACTTCATTCTTGCAATAAGTCTACCTTAATATTCTTTCAAAAAATAGAACAAATATCCTATAACATGATGTATCTCACATAACTAAGTTCTCAGCCGTTTTCCGATGAATTGAGGAACAACTTACGGCCTATGGCCATAAGTTATGGCCATAACATTACGTCGTCAGCTGAGTGTGCCAGTTGCTGATGTCACTGGGAACATAATACGCAACCCAAGTGTGATGTCACATTTTTTTTGGTGTGACATCACACTTGGGTTGCGTATTATGTTCCCAGTGACATCATCAAACCTGACCAACAACTGTGATAGTAACCTTAAACCTCGATTGCTACAAACTCGGTGGACTGACAGGTACCCTAGTCAGATTACCGTATCCCCCATACTAGCGGGCTGCGGGCTAGTGTAATTATAAAGAAAACCGAAAACAAATATCTTTGCCGATGGCAGAACATAGGATTAATGTTAGGCGAGGGTAAAAACAAATATTTTAGGTTAAGTTGTTGTGTTTCAGGCCTTCAACCTGAAGCCTAATGCAGAATTACTTGAACCTAAAATATTTGGTTTTATCCCTTGCATACAAATTATTCCTGTAAACCCTGATCGCACAAACCCTCGGACGAACATCAGTAGGTTAAGTTGTTTTTAGCTTATTAACCCTATTAGTGGCAGGGGGTTGTTTTCATCCACCCCTCAGTTTTTTTTTGTGTGGATATCTCCGGAATCGTTGGGAGCAGGCCCATGAAATTTTCGGACTTTTCCTAAAATTGATTTCCACATATGGTTTAAAAAAATTGAGTTCTTATCCTTAAAGGGACTGTCCCACCTTTCTGAAAGTTGTCAACTATGTCAAATGTATGTCGCAATATGGAGTAATTGCTGCTAAACACGAATATCACATTTATTTTTAGCAAATAGCGCTCAATTTCATAAAAAGCTAAGTTTTAAAGGAAATAGTTCACCTTCGGAAAATGTATCAGAACAGGATTGTATTATATTTTTTAATACAGTTTCTTTTTTTCTTTTCAAAAATGGTCCTACATCGCGCCAATTCAGGACAGAAGGTCGTACATTATTAAGTTTATGGTGTGCGTTATTGGTCTGCGCATGCTCCATGCAGTGCTGGCACTTTCAGATGGTACGGTATATCATATATGCGCCGCATTTCTTCGCCAAAAAGTCAAATATCTTCGGCTGGAGAGTCTTTTCAGACAAAAACAGTTGCAGATAGGTTTTCTCAACACGGGCTACAAAACTGCTATTTCGGTTAAAACCCCATGATGAAGGTGAACTAATTCTTTTAATATTAGGGCTGATGACGGTCATAGCAAGAAATTTCGGGTAATCGAGAAAACCTTTACGCTACCAAATTATATGGCTCTTGTATTGGTATGTGTTATGTGTTCTTGATAATAAGCTGGGTTGGGACCAAGACTGATCCCTGAACATTGCTAGTTACCCCACCCTAGTTGGTTCAGGTTCTTTTCAAAAAGAAAAGGAGCTGTATGCTTTGAAACTGACAATCACTGACTGACATTCCTTATTGCACAAGTGCAGGCAAGAGAATGTGACCCACTGCGGTAGTGTCCCATTTAAAAAAGCTATGAACACCAGCTCTAGTGATTTGTTTTCTGATATAAAAGGAGTTGGGGTGCCCTAATCCACTAACTCAGAAATGAAAGGAAATGAACAGAAATCCATGGGATTTTATCCATGCATTTGGTCATTTATTTGTATGTACTTAACTCATATTGTTCCCTACTTTTTTCTTCAGGGTCTTTGCTGTCAGGTATGCCAATGTGAATTCAATACCTTTTCTAAGTTGGCAAGGCATTTGAGCATTCACAGCAAAGAACACCATTTTGTTTTGTCTTGCCCTTGCTGCAGAAGGAATTTCCTTTCTCTCCGTTACTGGAGACAGCATATTCTGAAGAACCATCTGGAATACACACGCCAGTCTTCAGAATCCAGTCCTTACAGAAACTTGTCTCCTGTCCCAAAGTCAAGTCATACCAGGGAATCATCTCTTGTCCCGACCTCATCCAAGTCAACTGCTCCTGAGCCTCCAGAAACATATGTGCCTTTGGTAAGTGGCTCGTCTGGAACTCGAGCAAACCCATCTGCTTCTAGTGCTGTCTGTGCTTCTGCTTCTGATTCTGGGGCAGTCGCCACTGTGAACTTCTCTGAGTTCTTTGAAACACTTGTAACGGAGCATGGTATTAGTGGTAGGGGTTGCCAGGAGGTAGCTGCTTTCATTAGAAAGGCATGTATACAATCTGCTACTGAAGCAAGGGACAATGTTGAAGGCAATGTGTCTGATCTGCCATCAGTAGTGTCTGTCAGTAGTTATATTAGTCTGCGTAGGGCCTCTGGTAGTGGAAAAGCTTCTGGTGTTGTAAAGCCTGTCACCGTACCATTGGGTTTTTGCACGGATGGCACCCCACTGTCATATCAGTATGTACCTATTGTAGACTCGATTCAGGCTCTGTTTAAGCATGGTGCTTTAGTTAGGCTCGCTTCAGTCTTGGGGACCAGTCGGGAGATACTTCTGAACTGTCCGATTTTTACACTGGGTCCCAGCTCATTGGATAAGTTGCAGCTTATCATTTACATTGATGACTTTCAGATATCGAATCCACTGGGTAATAAGTCAAAGAAGTTGAAATTGACTGGTATTTATTTTGCCCTTGGCTATCCAAAATTGCGCTCACTTGTTAAAACACATTTTTGTGCTTTCACTCTTTCGTGCAACATATTTTAAGGCGTACAGGGCACAAATACTTGGTCATATCGTGAGTGAGATCAAGTCTCTTGAAGAGAATGGAATCACTGTAAACAGAGATGGCCGTGACGTCTGTTTGTATTCTCGAGTTGCATTTGTCACTGCCGATAACTTGGATGTGCACAGTATTGCTGGTTTTACAGAATGCTTTCGTGGAAAAAGCTATGAACACCATATGTCGTTACTGCCACGCCACTTCCAAGGATATTCAGTCCAAGTTCTCAGTTGATGATTTCAAGTCGCGAACTAGGCAGGGATATGATGAGTGTCTAGCTGAACTAGAGGAATCAGGGTTTTCATCAAAGAAGTGCGCCGAATTTGGCATTAAGTCGCGCTGTGAGCTGAATGCGTTGAACTCATTTCATCCAGTTGAGAACTTTCCGCCTGATATATCACATGATGTATTTGAAGGTGTAGCGCCTAAGGTAATATATGTTCTGGGTGCTTGTATTGAAGCTAAGTTCATCAGCTTGAACGAAATTAATCATTTGATCGTTACTTTTCCTTATTCGGGACGAGATAAAACAAATAAACCTCAACCACTTCAAGTGAAAGGCAAGAAAGTTATTGTTAGGGAAACTGCTGCCGAGTGTGAGATTTTGCTCAATCTCTTGCCTCTCCTGATAGGTAGTAAAATTCCTCGGAACGACAAGCACTGGCTCGTGTTATTGGGGTTCATTCGCCTGGTACGGTGGTTTTATGTGTGGTCCATATCGAAAGATAGCCTCGCTGAAGTGCAGTACATAACTGAGGAGTGGCTGGAGACGTTTCACACTGTTTTCCCATCTGTGTCCATTACTCCAAAGTTCCATTACTTGCTACATTATACTACAGAAATCAAGAAACATGGGTGTCTGACCTACTATAAAACGTTGCGATTTGAGAGTAAGCACCAGTCTCTCAAGAAGTTTGCTTCACAATCAAAGAATCGTATAAATATTTCTAAAACGATCCTGACAAAACACCAAAGAACGCTAGCTTTCAACCTGAAGTCTCCATATCATTCCGCAAAAACAAATGGAAGTAGTTTCAAACTGATCTCAAACAGTTCGAAAAATATTTCCATCGATACCAGTACCTCGTCCCAATCATTCCGCAAAGCAAATGGAAGTAGTTTCAAACTGATCTCAAACAGCCGCACGTCCAATTCACAAGCTGTCTTCTCTGAGTTGCCCCATTATCCTTACTCTGTATGAGACCAGTAGGTACCGACTAACGTGAGTGACACACGGCATGTGGCGCATGCCGCGTTAAGGATGTCGAAAGAGGATTGTGTTGAAACGTATCGGTGTCTTGATAAGACCGTTATTCTCGCAGTGATCAGTTCAGGAGGCCGTACGGAGAGGTCGCCATGGACCTTGTTGACCAGTTTGGGAGTGCAGTGAAGTCATCCAACTCTCTCAGCCAATCCGTGGTAATCCATTATTCCTATATATCCTTTCCATGTCAGTAATGTAATTTTGTCTTATTTGCAGTGCATTATTGCATACACTGCACTGTGCAATATTGCACAGTGCAGTAAATCATTTTAGATTGTTGTTTACGGTGCAACATTTTAGAGCATACACGACATTTGACGTGCCAGTCTTGAGTAGGCGACATCCACTGTCTCATGATCTGTTTTGCTGCCATCCTGTCTGTCGTTTGAGCTCACAACCTGAATAGACTGAGCGGTGCACCATTGCTGTTCAGATCATCTGGTTCCTATCCCCTCCGGAACAGTCAGAGAAATGTGGTTAAATGATATTACAAAATATGTATGACTAACGCATACATACATACATATGTATACAGAGTGATCATAATTAATTAAATAAATGGACCATAGAATATCCATACAATACAATATCCATACATCCATACAATATATATATATAAGCACAATGAAAGCACATGGTTGGTATGCCTAAGGTGGGGTATTTGTCATAATACGCAGTTTACCTCTCATTTAGCGTTTCTCTACAGTAACTGCCCAAATTTCCCACCACCCCCCCCCCCTTCTCGCAGAAAAGCTCGGCTCATTGCTGAGTGTGACGTGCCAACCGTCTCAGTTGGTCAACGGTCATGTATCAGTTTTAGCTGTGTCGGGTTCAGTCAAGTTTTCACCATCACCTTCGGCTGCTACAGTGTCCAAGGGTTGCGAATGAGAGCATTCACTGCTAGCAGCCTGAAGCTGATGCCCCCTGGCCCGATGTCTAGGCAGGACGCTCAACAGCACCTCTACTGCTCCGCGGGACGTGGAGGCTCTGAAGGAGCTGACTTTCGCCGAGCGCAGGCGGATGATCGTCCACTGCCGGCTGCCGCTCGCCCGCGTCAGGGAGAAGTTCGGCTGGATGTTCTCCAGCGCCGAGGTACTCGTTTACGTGGTTCCACGCATTGTGTAGTGATCAGGCATTAATGCTTTTAGAAAACGACTGTGCAGTTTTGGAAGTGACTCGTCTTTCACAATTGATACTAATTTGTCCCGTACTGAGACAATTAAAATGTAAAATGTGTAAAATGTGTGTAAAGATGTTTGTTGCGTGAATTTCCTGCGCGTTCTGTTAAATGCAATGTTAGGTATCCCCCATTTTGCCATTTCTCTCTCAATTCCTCTCCTCTTTCCTCTCTCTCCTCTCTCCTCTCTCCTCTCTCCTCTCCTCTCTCCCCTCCTCTCTCTCTCCTCTCGCTCTCCTCTCGCTCTCCTCTCGCTCTCCTCTCCCTCTCTCCTCTCTCCCCTCTCTCCCCTCTCTCTCCTCTCTCTCCTCTCTCCTCTCTCCTCTCTTCCTCTCTCCCTCTTCCTCTCTCCTCTCTCCTCTCTCCTCTCTCTCCTCTCTCTCCTCTCTCTCCTCTCTCTCCTCTCTCTCCTCTCTCTTCTCTCTCCTCTCTCTTCTCTCTCT
The DNA here is from genome assembly GCA_036785665.1 of Chirona hameri. Lineage (NCBI taxonomy): Eukaryota > Metazoa > Arthropoda > Thecostraca > Balanomorpha > Balanidae > Chirona > Chirona hameri. The sequence continues at coordinate 38 of JAXIVJ010019403.1, read as the reverse complement.
TCTCTCTCTTCTCTCTCTCTCTCTTCTCTCTCCTCTCT
>JAXIVJ010019402.1:0-19689 GCA_036785665.1 Chirona hameri | reverse complement strand
ATAACCTGGGATAGATGTGTGTGCACTGAGCGCCATCATCAGACGAATCAGCGGCAACAAAGAAACATAACCTGGGATAGATGTGTGCGCACTAAGCGCCATCATCAGACGAATCAGCGGCAACAAAGAAACATAACCTGGGATAGATGTGTGTGCACTGAGCGCCATCATCAGACGAATCAGCGGCAACAAAGAAACATAACCTGGGATAGATGTGTGCGCACTAAGCGCCATCATCAGACGAATCAGCGGCAACAAAGAAACATAACCTGGGATAGATGTGTGCACTGAGCGCCATCATCAGACGAATCAGCGGCAACAAAGAGACATAACCTGGGATAGATGTGTGTGCACTGAGCGCCATCATCAGACGAATCAGCGGCAACAAAGAAACATAACCTGGGATAGATGTGTGTGCACTGAGCGCCATCATCAGACGAATCAGCGGCAACAAAGAAACATAACCTGGGATAGATGTGTGCGCACTAAGCGCCATCATCAGACGAATCAGCGGCAACAAAGAAACATAACCTGGGATAGATGTGTGCACTGAGCGCCATCATCAGACGAATCAGCGGCAACAAAGAGACATAACCTGGGATAGATGTGTGTGCACTGAGCGCCATCATCAGACGAATCAGCGGCAACAAAGAAACATAACCTGGGATAGATGTGTGTGCACTGAGCGCCATCATCAGACGAATCAGCGGCAACAAAGAAACATAACCTGGGATAGATGTGTGTGCACTGAGCGCCATCATCAGACGAATCAGCGGCAACAGAGAAACATAACCTGGGATAGATGTGTGTGCACTGAGCGCCATCATCAGACGAATCAGCGGCAACAAAGAAACATAACCTGGGATAGATGTGTGTGCACTGAGCGCCATCATCAGACGAATCAGCGGCAACAGAGAAACATAACCTGGGATAGATGTGTGTGCACTGAGCGCCATCATCAGACGAATCAGCGGCAACAAAGAAACATAACCTGGGATAGATGTGTGTGCACTGAGCGCCATCATCAGACGAATCAGCGGCAACAGAGAAACATAACCTGGGATAGATGTGTGTGCACTGAGCGCCATCATCAGACGAATCAGCGGCAACAAAGAAACATAACCTGGGATAGATGTGTGTGCACTGAGCGCCATCATCAGACGAATCAGCGGCAACAAAGAAACATAACCTGGGATAGATGTGTGCACTGAACGCCATCATCAGACGAATCAGCGGCAACAGAGAAACATAACCTGGGATAGATGTGTGTGCACTGAGCGCCATCATCAGACGAATCAGCGGCAACAAAGAAACATAACCTGGGATAGATGTGTGTGCACTGAGCGCCATCATCAGACGAATCAGCGGCAACAAAGAAACATAACCTGGGATAGATGTGTGCACTGAACGCCATCATCAGACGAATCAGCGGCAACAGAGAAACATAACCTGGGATAGATGTGTGTGCACTGAGCGCCATCATCAGACGAATCAGCGGCAACAAAGAAACATAACCTGGGATAGATGTGTGCGCACTAAGCGCCATCATCAGACGAATCAGCGGCAACAAAGAAACATAACCTGGGATAGATGTGTGCACTGAGCGCCATCATCAGACGAATCAGCGGCAACAAAGAGACATAACCTGGGATAGATGTGTGTGCACTGAGCGCCATCATCAGACGAATCAGCCATCATTTCTCACGTAACTGCTCAATCGAGATTACCCCTGCCCGAAAGCTCCATTACTCCAAGTGGGATAATTACCCTTTATTTCAGAATCATTGTTCTAAAATGATGCGTCCAGATACTTACCCGTGTGGCCGGGATCCAAAAAACATCAGGTAAGAATAATCATAAACTGCAGGAAGATATACCAAGGCTTTGTTTCAAATTTCTGTATCTCTGGCCGAGGATGTTTAAAGGAAATAGTTCACCTTCGGAACATTTTTCAGAAACGATTTTATTATATTTTGTAATACAGTTTCTTTTTGTCTTTTCAAAAATGGTCCTACATCGCGCCAATTCAGGACAGAAGGTCGTAAATTATTAATTTTATGGTGTGCGTTATTGGTCTGCGCATGCTCCCTGGCAGTGCTGGCACTTTCAGACGGTACGGTACATCATATATGCGCCGCATTCCTTCGTCAGAAAGTCAAATATCTTCGGCTGGAGAGTCTTTTCAGCCAAGAAAAGTTGCGGATAAGGATTTCTCAACACGGGCTACAAAACTGCTATTTCAGTTCAAAACCCATGTTGAAGGTGAACTATTTCCTTTAAAAGGTGTAGTTCTTTTAACGACGTAAATTGTCAAGCTCATTGAGTATTGGCTTACGTCCTTACGCCTGGCAGTAAACTTGCAGAGTTGACTTTTCCACTACTCTAGATTCCTGAAGATGGGGCTACTTGAAAACGAAGGGCTTCTTGGAAACTAATTACCGAGCGGGCGCGAAGCGCCCCTCGGTAATTAAAAATGAGGTTTCTCGTCAACTTACTAGACAAATTTACATTTGACCCGGCCCGACCCGGCCCGACCCGGCCATACAGCCGCTTTTCGGAAGCTAATAACTTTGCAACCACTGCTCCGATTGAGATTGTTTTTTTTATTGAGGTGGGGATTGGGTTAACTTTGCACAATTGGATAGGTCCATCAAATCAATTTTGTTTTTGGTATAGTGCGTTCTGATAGAGGTGGTACCACAGCGCGTGGCAGTTGGCAAACGCGAACGTCGAAATGAACAAAAAGCCTTGCTAAAATGATTCTTGATCAAAAATGGCTGTATTATTTATAAGCATTGATTTATACGCTGAAGCATGCAGCGCTCAGGACGCACTCCCTTTTGGCGGATTTGGAAAGGAGATCATGAACAATTTAATACAACTTAATTTTTATGTTGGCATGCATTACGACCTGGCAATTTTTCTGGAGGACTAAAATGACTGTGTTACTACCATCTGTACTCCCTTACCGTTTCATATTTCAAACCTGTGTTAGCTTTACCAGAGCGCGCTCGCTCGGTCATCACCCAAAAAGGCGTTTTACTGGTGTAATTGTAACAGCCGGCACTGTTGACCTTGCCAGAGGTCAGAGCTGGCCTGTGGTACTGGATGGTGTAGGAGGGATATCTCTCTGACCTCACAACAGATAATTCTTACCGACTTCTGTAGATCAGTTAATAAAGCTTGGCATGCAATTGCATTTATCAGTAATACAGCAGCAAACAAATTTCTGTGCAAAACATCCATGACATAATTCTACTGATTTTCTGAAAAGCAAACACCACTCATGAAATTCGTAAAATAATTATACCCAGCTATTCAACGAGCAGGCTACATTTTCAAAGGAAGCAGGACGCAATTTATAACGAGCGCCAGGAGATTCGAACATCGGTCACAGATGCTCGACAAATCATTTAAACGGAAGCTGTTTGGGATTTAGTCGCCCCGTCCGAAGCTCGTTTAGCATAATTTGCATTTAGCATTCAGCAGACGAGGCTGACTGCCACCCTCTGTAAATATTTCCCTCCGAACCCTAAGGTATTTGCTAGACTACATGTTGCTGATTGTACCAGTTTATTAGTGGCTACGTGGCACGAGAAATGTGTAATATTTTGTTAGCAGTTGAGGTAGTTTGAAGTAAATTTGGGCGTTACGCTATGTAATTATTTTTATCTAGAAGCGACTATTCTAATATTTAAGAGCACCATTAAAAACATTTGAGCTGCAAGCATAGACTTTTCCACTACTCTAGAACCTGACGATGAGGGCTACTTGAAAACGAAGGGCTTCTTGGAAACTAATGTAATTGTAACAGCCGGCACTGTTGACCTTGCCAGAGGTCAGAGCTGGCCTGGGGTACTGGATGGTGTAGGAGGGATATCTCTCTGACCTCACAACAGATAACGCTCCATCCTTACCGACTTCTGTAGATCAGTTGATAAAGCTTGGCATGTAACTGTATTTCTCAGTAATACAGCAGCAAGCAAATATCTGTGCAAAATATCCATGAGATAATTCTACTGATTTTCTGAAAAGCAAACACCACTCATGAAATTCGCAAAATAATTATACCCAGCTATTCGACGAGCAAGCTACTTTTTAAAAGGAAGCAGGACGCAATTTATAACGAGCGCCAGGAGATTCGAACAACGGTCACAGATGCTCGACAAATCATTTAAACGGAAGCTGTTTGGGTTTGAGTCGCTCCGTCCGAAGCTCGTTTAGCATAATTTGCATTTAGCATTCAGCAGACGAGGCTGACTGTCACCCTCTGTAAATCTTTCCCTCCGAACCCTAAGGTATTTTCTAGACTATATGCTGCTGATTTTACCAGTTTATTAGCGGCTACGGGCACGATAAGGGTGCAAGGTTTTCTACCAGTCGAGGTAGTTTGAAATTATAGGGAGTGTGCTTACTGTTTTGGAATGTCAAAAATAATTTGCATACGGTAAGTAGCTATTGGTTTGATTGTTGGATACGATGAAATTCACATCTGGACTCTGGAGCCCCTTTAGTTGAATTTGCATTATGTTTGTGTGTGAATATTTCATAGATCTACATATTTAATTAATATTAATAGACGTATGAAATGAAGTTTTATTTTGCGTCGCGCACGCCGTGTGCTGCAGGCCTACGCCGGTCGGGCCGGATTTGGGACCTCTTTATTAGGTTTGGCTGCACTGCTTGCCGCCTCGTAAGCCTCGCCACGTACTCGGGGGATAAGGAAATGGTAGTTATAATACGCATATTAAATGATACAGTTAAAGGGAGTGTGCCTACTGTTTTGGAATGTCAAACAAAAATCATACGGTAGGTAGCTATTGGTTTGATTGTTGGATACGATAAAATTCGCATATGGAGCCCCTTTAGTTGAATTTTCACTTGTATTGTTTTTTGCTTATTCTTTTTTTTAGATATCTATAAAACGATCACCACTATAGTGATGTTATGTAGAACGGCGCACACAAGACAATTACGGTCACATCATGCAAGATAGAGGAACAAGTTTTTTTACAGCACGTTCTTGCCACTGTGAACTTTATTATGTGCAAATTTCGTAGCTCTAAATTGATATCTTCCTCGAACAATGGCCATAAAGTATTGCGATCAGCAGGACATACGGTACTGTGTGACTGCTGCTATCAGCGTGCACGAGCTGTTTTGTCGAATTGCTATTGGCCGGCGCTAACGGTATGTTAACAGTTTAACCCGCCATTGACTGGGGGGGGGGGGGCGTTTAACGCCCCCTTCCCCTGATGAATGTTTGCAATAGCTCATAACGCTATCAACGTGAAACTTCGGGTACCTTCTTCTGAATCACGTTTACGTCTTCCGTAAAAAAATAAAGAAATTTCGGCGAAAATATTTTGAGTTATAGCGCATTTAGTGACGTCACTACACACGAGTTTTACACCAAAATCAGCTCAAATGTAACAGACCGTACAAATACCATATTTTAAGAAAAATGCAATACAAAAACGGCAAAAGATAGTAGATGATAAGGCCTACAAAATAGCGATCTCGGATTTTTGAACAAAATGGGTTTTGACCCCAAAAGATTCAAAAAAGTTTTGTTTTGGGGGAAAATGCCCACAAAATCAACTTTTAAAAAAATATTCAAAAAGCCGGAATATATGTCAGAGAACCACATGTGGGAAACTACCATACCAAATTTCAGAATGATATCACCATTTTGGCCTGAATTATGGCATATAAAGTATTGGTAACTCATGACGTCATATTTACAAATTGCGTTTTTCTTGGCTTTTATTGACCAGATACAGGCACCTAAATGGTACCACTGTATTTCTGAGACAAAACTGATCTGTAAACATACCATTGTTATTTATATTTATCAATTACAAATTTTGACTTCATTGACCTAAACTTGACATTAACTTCACGTAAATGAAGTCAAGTGGTAAAATGACTATCACTATATAATTCTACGTGTAAAATAACTCATAAAACATGTGTTGCATGACTTTCGTATATATTTTGAGCATAGTGACCTTTTGTGACCTGACCTTGACCTTGGCCAACAATCTCATTTTAGCTCATGCGGGATGTGTATTATACCTTTGGTAGGACTTTGGGTGATCATAGTCGTAATCGAAGGCTTTGGATGGAAAGTATGGCTCATTAACTCAAATACGGCGATTTTGACCTTTGACCTGCCGTGACCTGACATTTGACCTCACTTTGAATTGTTTTAGCATGATTTAGATTCGTCTCATTGAGAAATGTCAAATGCCGTCTTTCACGTCTCGCTGCGATCATTGGTTCGGAAGATAACCAAGGGGCGTTTAACGCCCCCCCCCCCCCCCCCCCCCCCCCCCCCCCCCCCAGTCAATGGCGTTCGGCTGGGACCCCAGTCAATGCCGGGTTAATCGATAGTTGCAGTGCTTCTAGTAGCGGAAGCCCTCTGGAGTCTACCCGATAACTTTTTGCTCCTAGCAAGTTCCTGGAGTCTTTGGAATATCTCAGCAACTAGGGCGAATCTGGAGAAATGAAGTCATGGTTCAATTTATAAAATTATGTTCTATAGACCAGTGACAATAACCCCAAATAAGCGATGCGAGTAGGCACACTCCCTTTAATTTCGGCGTTACGCTATGCAATTATCTTTATCTAGAAGCGACTATTCCAATATTTAAGAACGTCATTAAAATAATTTGAACTGGAAGCATATTAACGGTTGCACTCAGGGGCGTCTCCCTTAAGTGTTTAGACGTTTCTCTTAGGTGTTCGGTACTTGATGCCTCATCTGTCTGCCTTCCCAGTACCCTCGCCAACGCCGGCCGGGAATTTATATTCCCTAAATAAACACCCTCGGCGTCACCAAACGAGACGCCCCAGACCAACCGGGACGTTCCGCCTCATTCCAACATTCTCAGCGGCCAAGAACTGGCCATTTGTCAGTCTCGCCCGTCGAAGAACGTTGATCATTCTCGCGCGCGGCGACGGCACGTGACATTGTAAATCAGACCGACAAATCATGAATGAATTCCCGGGATTCGCCGCACGTCGCGGGCCGGCCAAATTGACCGCGGTATCAAATTTGGTCGTGGTTACGTGACGAGCAGGATGGGAGGCCACAATGCAGCGTCGCGTCCCGTCATTGGTCGCCGGCGGCGGGACCGCTCGGGACCGTTCGGTCACCGGATCGGTCGCATCGCCCCGGGCGTGCTCTCATCTCACGTCCGTCGGAAGAACGTGGGTCTCAAGCGGCACCGGCCACAAAAGTCATTTGGTCGTCCGTGTTCGGCTAAATTGCGGCCAGATCGACTGAGCCGCTCTGGACTGAGTCGAGCCTTTTTACTGGCATCTGGCCGTCAGCGTGATCCGGCGAGAAAACAGCGATAACGGAGTGGGCACGCCTGGGAAGAGCGGGAGAGGAGAGGAGAGGAGAGGAGAGGAGAGGAGAGGAGAGGAGAGGAGAGGAGAGGAGAGGAGAGGAGAGGAGAGGAGGGGAGGGGAGGGGAGGGGAGGGGAGGGGAGGGGAGGGGAGACGGCTGGCGGTGGTGGCGTCTCGCCAGACGGACCAGCTGAGAGGCAGCACAGCGCTGGTAGCAGGATATTGCGCCGTGGCGTTAGCCGCCTACATCAGATAGCCCCGCTGGGGGCGACCAACCACATGCAGTGAGTGGATGGCCGGCGCCGGCGGAACCACACACATCAGACAGCCCCGCTGCGGCCAATGCCTGCAGCACGTGACCAACGCAGGCTGAAATAAACACGGACAAAACGACACGAATAATGATCACTTCTAATCATATGTGACACAGTGTTTTACGACTTGAAAGGACAATGTCGCCGAAATCAAATGCATCGAAAGCCCAGGTCTCATCCCTCACATCAATAGCCCGAACAACGCTTTCTTGAAATTTGTAGTTTCAAAAGCAACTCAGCTTTGATTTGGACATCACTTGCCAGGGTTTGTGAACTAATACTGATCTCCTATGTGAGATGTTATTAGGGAACCAGGCAATTAATCGTGTTGGCTTCAGTCTCCCAGTCAGCTAGCGTCAATGGTGAGGATCAGAGCAAATTAGCGGAACGGCATTTGAGAGCGAATTTCCTGTAAGTGATTGTGCAGAAACAGCTTGGATTAGGCTCTTGTACGGTTGTGAACGGCTTAATGAACGAACAGGTCATAGCCAAGCAAATAAAATGTTAATAGGCAGAATTCGTGAATTGATGCAAGTCATACCCGTTGTACCTAACACCCAGCTAAGGCGTTGGCAGACTGGTTTCCTACTTTCACGATTTTAGTTTGCAAACGCATCACTTTTAGCCAGGCACGTAGCCAGGATTTCGTCCAGAAGGGGGCGGCGCCTCGAAAGGGCCCCTTCCCGAGCGTTGAAAGGGCCCCTTCCCAAGCGTTGAAAGGCCCCTCCCCCCCCCCTAAAAAAACGCATGAAAAGGCACGTTACAAGGCTGGAAAATGCAGTATGGCAGGTATGGCATGGGCCATACCAACGTTTAGGAGTTGGAGTTAGCAAACTGCCACATCAACTTTGGAACCAGCGACACGAATTTGGAATCAGCTATACCAACTTGGAATATTTTTTTAAGCTCAAGACCTGGAACTCTTAAACAAATTGCGCCGCGGAGCGGCGCGAAAATTTTGAGTATTATGCCCTGGTTTGCTTTCTCATCAATGCGTCGCATTGCGTATGGTGCGGACTTCTAAAATTGCTATATTGTGCGTTTTAAAGTGCGGGAAAAAGGTGCTAAAATGAACTATTTTGCCCAATAATATAGGAAAGTAGCAACATAACACATAAATGCGCCGAGAAACGGACCGATTTTTTCCTAACCCGCATATAATTGAATTTGTAGCTAAATTACGCCGCGGAGCGGCGCGAAAATTTTGAGTTTGATTCCCTGTACAACTGTATTCTTACTGTTGAAAGACCCAAGGTCCCTTCAGATCGTCTAGGGGCCCCTCTGACCTTTTCTACGCCCTTCCGACCTGTTCAGGGACTCATCTGGGATCCGCGAAGCGAAAAGACATGATGTGGAGTGGGTGATATATATATATATATATATATATATATATATATATATATATATATATATATATATATATATATATATATATATATATATATATAGATATATATATATATATATATATATATATATATATATATATATATATATATAGATATAGATATAGATATAGATATAGATATAGATATAGATATAGATTGAACCCCGCTTTAGCCAAGCTAAGTAGCTGTTGGATAGCTCTGTTGTTTTGTGTATTTTTTTGAGGAATCACATTATATTTAGATATAAGGATTAGATATTTAGTTTTGTGGATCGTTTAGGTATTATTTTTAAGCATTCATAGTTAGCTGTTACCTCTTACTTGCTTTTTAAAGGACTTTTCATTCTAGCTTGTGTGCGCCAAAATTGTCTTAGTCTTATTTTTGTGTTATTAGTTGCAGGGTTGGATAAGTAGATATTTTAGAAAATTAGGGATAATTAAGGTGTATTTAGTATTTAGTTTATTTAAGGATTAGATATTTAGTCTAGTATTAGGTGCACTCATAGCTGATTTGTGTCACTAGCTTTACCTAGATCTAGTTTATAAAAATCAAATCACGTTCCCCTTCTGAACCCTACTTTAGCCAAGCTAAGTAGCTGTTGGATAGCTCTGTTGTTATGTGTATTTTTTGAGCAACCACATTATATTTAGATATAAGGATTAGATATTTAGTTTTGTGGATCGTTTAAGTATTATTTTTAAGCATTCATAGTTAGCTGTTACCTCTTACTTGCTTTTTAAAGGACTTTTCATTCTAGCTTGTGTGCGCCAAAATTGTCTTAGTCTTATTTTTGTGTTATTAGTTGCAGGGTTGGATAAGTAGATATTTTAGAAAATTAGGGATAATTAAGGTGTATTTAGTATTCAGTTTATTTAAGGATTAGATATTTAGTCTAGTATTAGGTGCACTCATAGCTGATTTGTGTTACTAGCTTTACCTAGATCTAGTTAAGGTTTAGAAGAAGAAAAAACAAACAAAAACAAAACAAAAAAAGTTAAGTTAAGTTAGTAAAGTATTGAAAAGTGCATAGTACCTAAGTTATATACCTAAGTTACTAGTGTATTCAAATGAGCATGACTAGGATGCAGGCGAAGGTAGCAGAGCTAGAGGCCCTCCAGGCTAGAGTAGCGGAGCTTGAGGCACAGTTAAGTAAGTGTAGGTGTAGAGATGAGCCGCAAGAGGGTGTAGCTCCTGACCAAGGAACGTATGCGCAGATTGTGGTTAGGGGGTCAGAAAAGGAGCCTACAGGATCAGGGACCAGTGGTAGTTCTGATAGGGGCATAAGGGAGGAGGATAAGGCAAAGGTTCAGGTTCAGGTTCATGTATTTCAAGGAGCGTCCACATAGTGGGTATTCTGCACCTAGTCATAGCTAGCATGGCCCATGATCCAACACATACAACACAGTGAAAGTGATACAATCAGCAGATACAGTCGATACAGTCAATCAGCGATTTAAAGCACACAGGGACGCGCGGCGCGAGCGGGCATGGACGGCAGCCGCTGGCAGTCGGTTCCATGCGGCGGCAGCTCGGTACGGAAACTGCCGCTGAGTGGCGGTCAGCCGGACGCGAGGCAGATGGAGTGAGCCAACGCCGTCCGAAACAGCTCGAGTCTGGCGTTGGAAAGACTCGGCACGCGTCGCAAATAGAGCACGCAGAGCGTGGGGCGACTCGCTGACATGCAGCGCTCTGTGCACATTCAGGCAGTCACGGTGGCGAACAGTTTCCGCGACTCTCTGCCATCCGAGTGCTTCAAGGGCGGGGGATATGTGGTCGCAGCGGCGAGTACCACTCACAAGCCTGGCAGCGAAGTTGATAATTATCTGCACTCTCCCTAGGTGACACTCGGCCGCGCCACCCCAGACAGACAGGCAGTAGAGGATGTGCGGGAAGACGTGAACTTGGACTAGGAGCTTCAGAACCTCAGGAGTGAAATGGTGCCGAGTTTTGAAGAGGGACACGAGGATTGCGTTGCAGCGCCGAACGATTAAGGAGATATGGGGTTCCCAGGTGAGGTGTTGGTCGAGGAGTACACCCAGTACCTTCACTGAAGATGATGGGTAGATATCTGTGCCAGAAGTAGTAATGTGGAAGTTGTTGGTCTTTTTGAGGGAGGGTTTGGTGCCAACCAGCATGAAGTCTGTCTTTGTGGGGTTCATTTTGAGGCTATTAGACTGGAACCAGTTTTGTAGGCACTGGATCGACTCCTCGACCCGGGCTTTCAAGTTAGAAAGACCGACGACATCAGGAGTGGCGGAGTCAAGGAGTTGGGTGTCGTCGGCGTAGGATAGAAGGCGGCCGTGGGGAAGGAAGTTGGGTAGGTCATTGATGAAAATGAGGAAGAGGATTGGACCGACTAGGGATCCCTGGGCCACCCCATGGGATAGGGGTAGAGTGATTGAGCCGCCGCTGACCGTCTGTCTCCTACCGCTCAGGTAGTCTCTAAACCATTCCGAGGACACACCGCACTGTTCGAGCTTACTGAGAAGGACGTCATGATCAATACTGTCGAAGGCTTTGCTGAGGTCGATCGTCGTAATCGACGCGACATGGCCGTTGTCGACAGCCCTTGTCAGCCATTCCACAGCGTCGATCAGAGCGTCCTCTGTCGAGTGACATGGACGGTAAGCATACTGCATTGGCGTCAGTACATGGTGGTCAAGTAGGTAAGAGCTGAGCTGCGAGCAGACGACCTTCTCCGCGATTTTCGACAGTACAGAGAGTATATAAATGGGCCGAAAGTTGTTGAGGTCAGACCGATCGCCCGATTTAAACACTGGAGTGACGCGCGCGATCTTCCAGGAAGAAGGGAAAGTACATGACGATATAGAAGAGTTGATCAGGTGTAGGAGATGACAGCCGATTACAGGGAAACACTTCTTTATAGCAAGGAGAGGCACACCGTCGACACCGACGGCCCTCGATGCACTCATCTTCCCGATTGCGGTTGAAAGTTCCGGCAGAGTGGCTGGGCACAGGGAGAGGGCTGAGGCGAAGACACGGTGCGGGCGCGGTCCAGCCGGAGTCGTGCCAGCACTGTCGCGCATGGCCGCTGCCTCCGCTGCAATACGAGGTCCGACGGAAGCGAAGTGGGCGTTGAGTTCGTCTGCCCGGTTGGCCAGGTCGTCATCGGGTGTGGCACGCCCTCTCGCTGGCTGCATTGCGAACTGCCTGAGGCGGTTCTAAAAATTACGCCGCTCGCTCAGCAGACCACTGCACAGGTACGAGCGACGTGCGAGGGTGATTAGTCCCTTCACTCTGTTTCGGCATTGCTGGTGCGTGCGGCGTGACTCCGGGGTGCGGCAGTGCTCCCAGGTCTCGCGGGCGCGGTCGCGCTCCTCCATGGCTGCGGAGACTTGCGCGTCGCCTCGCAGCCACGGGCAGCTCGGTCGGCGTGACGTCACAGTGGTGGTCGGGCAGTGGATGTCGACTGCGGTGTTCCATACTGTCATGAACGCGTCCACCTTGTCGTCGACGGTGCCAGCGGCGTGGAGCGGCTCCCAGTCCGCGAGCAGCAGGCTCAGGTTGAGCGCGTCCCAGTTGACGCGTTTCCACGGCCGCATGGTGGTGGTGATTGGTCGTCGGCGCTCTCTGGGGACGGGAGCGCAGAGCAGCACAGGCTGGTGGTCCGCCACGGGCTCGGGGAGAACCTGGATTGAGTCCTGGAGGTCCGTCACGTTGGTGACGATCAAGTCAAGCAGTGTCGGTGTCGGATGGAGGTGGGTAGGCTTGTCGACTAGCTGTTTGAGACTCAGATCACTCAGGATGGTCTGGAAGCCGCGAACACCAGGGCCGTCCGGGTTGAGAAGATTGACATTGAAGTCACCCAGTACGAACACCGGTTTTCCCGTGGCGACGGCAGTTTGTAGCTGGTCTCGAATTTTGTTCAGGCATCGGGATGTCGGTCCTCCCGGCGGTCGATAGATGGCGCCTATCACTACGGTGCGGCGGCCGGGGCCGCTCACCGAGATCCACAGGGACTCCACCGTAGGATCAGCACCACCTATGTCGAGTTTCACCGCACGGAGTGAGTCCGCGATTAGTATGGCGACTCCACCTCCGCGCGGCTGGGTGTGCTGGGCTGCTGTCGGCCGGGCGACACTGCGGTCGTGCCGCAGTATGCTGAATCCCGGGAATACCAGCACCCTGTCGAGCACGTCGGGTTTGAGCCAAGTTTCAGACACGCACAGAATGTCCATGTGGTGTTCTTGCAGGAGCTGGTTGACTTCGTCCAGTCGGGGTGTCAGCGATCGGGCATTGATGTGACCGATATTGTAGTCGTGTCTCGCCGGCTCAGTAGTGCCCACCACGGCTGCGTATTCCCGGCGAGTCTGCCGCGCGGTCAGTCTGGCGGGGTGCACCAGCGTCTGAGGCCGATGTACTGCTTCTGTTGTGCGCGCAGGGCGAGGCGGGAAGTCGACACTGCACCCAACCCGAGTCTGCCGGCGGGTGTGGGCGTCGGTCCGCCCACCTCTCCGGTGGCGGATCAGCCGGGACAGGTGGGCAGGTAGGCTGTGCCGGATGGTCGCGGTCACGCCACGAGCCGTGTCCCCGTCCAGCCGGTCGCGCACCGCCAGCAGGTGTGCCCGGTCGTACGCAGGCGCTGTGGGACTGGTAACCGGCGGTATGCGCTTCTCCGGTCGGTAGAATCTGGGGTCGGCCGACCAGGGGGGCCTGGGGCCGCATGATCTGCATAGCAGGCAGCGCGGGGGTGTTTGGCACTCCACACGGCGGGGCTGTGCCCCAGTGCCGGAGGCGTTCTGATGGTCAGCGCTCTCTTGCGATCTCCGGAAAAAAATCGCCTTCCTGCCACCCCTACATCCCCTCCGCCTCAGTCGTCGCCGGCGGCCGGGCCGGCCTGGTTCTGCGTCGTCGCCGTCGTCAAGGTCACCGTTAGCGGCGGCGGCCGACGAACCGGTGCCGGGCCGTGGCGGTCCGACATGGGGGAGGGGTTGACGGGGGAGACTAGGTGTCGGCAGATTTATGTCGGTGAGCATGCGCCCATCGTCCGGCTGGAGAATATAGTTTGGACTCTTTTGCTGTTTTCTTGAAAATGGTTCAGAAAGTCGTGAATCAGACAATGGTCACATCAACAGTGTTCAATTTTGGATTTTGCCGATGGCTTGCGGGTGGTCTTTCTTTAAAAAAATACATCACAGGCACGACAAAGAAAGGTGGATAGTGCGGCTGGGGTTTGGAAGTGTGTTGGAGGGTCACGTTTCTGGAGACCCAACATTGTGGAAAGTAATGCTAGGGCCACAGACAGTAAGGATGAGGAGGGGTGCTGGGTAATGGAGGGTGGTAGCAGAATCTGGAGGAGGAAGAGGGAAGGGGATCAGGAGGGATGGACAAAAGTTCAGGGTAGAGTCAGGCAGTACAGCCCCAGGGAACATCAGCAGGTTACACTAGCAAATAGGTTCAGTGCGTTAGAGTCAGCAGCTGAAAGTGACAAGGTACAGATTCAGCATTTAGTGGTTGGGGACTCAAGGGTAAGGCCCTTAAGGCGAACATTCTGTGGGAAGAGGGACAAATGTATAGTTAAACCAGGGGCAAAAGTAGTTGATATGGGCCCTGTCATTGAGGCAGAACTGGGTAGGAGTAGCCCGGAGACAGTTATAATACAGGTGGGGGTGAACAACATAGGACCTAGGCAGAGTGTGAGAATAGTAGCGGAGTACCGGAGCCTGCTGCAGAGGTTGAAGGAGTCCAGGAAACCAGTCATTGTGACTGGCATCCTCCCTCGCTGTGGAGCCAGTGAGGAGTGGTACTCGAGAGCTCTGTCTGTGAACAGCTCAGTTCAGAACTTATGTTCAGCTATGGGGCTTAGTTATGTAGACTTATGGGATCAGTTCTATGAGTGGCATAGGTACTATATGAAGGATGGGCTTCACTTATCGGATGAGGGGGCAAGGGCTTTTGGAGATGCCTACAGAAGTGTCATTCAGGGAAACTAGGTAGGAGGGGGGGTTCAGGGACGCTAGTACTAGGGCATCAAGAAGTAAGCATTGGTAGAAGTTCATGTCAGAATAGGACAGTAGATCATAATTCCCTCAGAATTAGTAGAGTCAGCTCAAAGTATAAGATCACATGTGTGTTGCTGAATGCCCAAAGTATTAGGTCTAAATTTGATGAGTTTGAGTGTTATGTTGCCCTTGAAAAGCCTGATATCATTTGTGTAACCGAGACATGGGTTAGTGAGGGGTATAATAGGGATAGGCTACAGGATTTCGAGTTACAAGGGTATAACATGTTCTCATACTGCAGAGAATCACAGCAGGGAGGCGGAGTGTTTGTATATGTAAATAGCTTGTACTGCACTACTAGAGTTGATGATTCTAGTAAAGTAAAAGAAGTAGAATCAATCTGGCTTGACATTAAAATTGGTACAGGAAACAGAGGAAGGTTGAGGATAGGTGCATTTTACAGACCAGGGAATCTTCCAAGGAACTCCCAAGCTGAAACAGACCAAGATATTTGTGAGGAAATACGTAGGAACTTTCGGGCTCAGTGTCTTATTATGGGAGATTTTAACTTAAGAGGATACGAAAGTATAGCAGAGGAAACAAATGAGTGTAGGTTGTATAGGCAAATCTTTGAAGAGGAGCTTTTCATGCCTCAGTTTGTAACAGAGCCAACCAGACATTGCTCCATTCTAGACCTTGTATTCTCAGACAACAGTGATCTAGTTAGTGACATAAGTATTTGTGCAGGTCTAGGAACCAGTGATCACAATATGGTTAAATTCAATATCTCATCAGAAATGAGGCCCAAAGATAACCTTATTATGGTTCCAAACTTCAGCCGGGCTGATTTTGATGGTATTAGAAATGACCTCGCACAGATAAAATGGAACGTTGAGTTGGCAGGTTTAGATGCATGTGAGGCCTGGAATGTTTTCAAAGCTAGATTAAGCCAAATTCAAAATCGGCATATACCCCTCAGGCACAAACGTAACAGAACCAAGGGCAATCCAGTTTGGCTTACCCCAGAAGTGAGGAGTGCTATACAAGCTAAAAGAAGTGCATTTGGCATTTTGAAGGGATCTTCACTAGATATAAATCAGAAGGCCTACCAGAATGCAAGAAATTCAGTTAAGAAAAAGGTCAGAGCAGCTAAAAGGGCAAAGGAACTTGATTTAGCTAGACATTGTAATGCAGATAGTAAGAAGTTCTTCAGTTTTTATAAGTTAAGTACAGTTTCCAAAAATATAGGTCCATTTAAGGTAGATGATGTGTTAGTTAGCAAGGACAGTGAAATGGTTGAAGTGCTTAATGATCAGTTTCAATCTGTCTTTACTATCGAGGACCAGAGTAGTATTGCAGCACTTCAGCCTGAGCTAGAGACAGAGGAGACTATAGGAGAGCTAGGTGGCATAAGTAGTGAACTTGTTCTAGAATATCTAAAGAAAGTAAGGCCTAACAAGGCAGAAGGACCTGATGAAATCCATGCTAGACTTTTAAGAGAATCTGAAAGGGAGTTGTCGGTTCCATTAGCCATAATATTTTCTAAATCACTTGCAGATAGTAAAATTCCACTTGATTGGAAAAGAGCAAATGTTGTTCCTATTCATAAAAAGGGAGATAGAAGTAAAGAGGAAAACTATAGACCAGTTAGTCTGACCTCATTAGTCTGCAAGGTGCTTGAATCAATCATCAAAGATAAGATTGTTGAATTCTTGGAGCAAAATGAACTCATCAAAGATACACAGCATGGCTTTAGGAAGGGCCGTTCTTGTTTAACTAATCTTCTGGAGTTTTTGGATGTTGCAACAGATAGCGTTGATCAGGGTAAACAGCTAGATGTAGCGTTTCTTGATTTCAGTAAAGCATTTGACAAAGTCCCCCATACAAGACTGGGGTTGCAACTTAAAATTCATGGGATCAGGGGCAAGATTCTGGATTGGATAGAAACGTGGCTTTCAGGACGCCAGCAAAGGGTTATATTGAATGGGTGCCAATCACAATGGAAGGAGGTTCTCAGTGGGGTTCCACAGGGCTCAGTCCTGGGCCCATTGCTTTTTATAATATTTGTGAATGCAATTGAGAACAGTATAGACAGCAAAGTCTTGAAATTTGCAGACGATCTAAAAGTTGTCAGGATTATTAGAGGAAAACATGATCAGGATGTTTTTCAATCAGATCTGGACAAGCTAGTTGAGTGGTCTGAAGCATGGCAGATGAAATTCAATTTGGGTAAATGTAAGATTATGCACGCTGGACGGGTTAGCAGTAAACATAGGTATGAAATGGGTGGGCAGAAAATGGAGCAGATTGAAAAGGAAAGAGATTTAGGTGTCGTGGTAAACAATAGACTATCAGCGTCAGACCAGGTTGTAGAAGCTAGGAAAAAGGCACTTAGAATGCTAGGGGCCATTAACAGAAATGTTTCCTACAAGAGTGAAAAGGTAATAACAAAACTGTATTGTGCATACGTTAGACCACATTTGGAGTATTGTGTACAAGCCTGGTCTCCAACATATGAGAAAGATTGCTGGTTGTTAGAAAGAGTTCAAAAAAGGGCAACAAAAATGATTAATTGTCTTGGTAGTTTACCTTATGAAGATAGATTAAGGAAATTGGGTATGTTTTCACTTAGATATAGAAGGCTAAGAGGAGATCTAATTGAAGTCTTCAAATTTGTAAATAGTCAGCATTCTGGATATTTAAAGGGTATGTTTGAGTTCAATAGGGAAAATCGAGGTAGAGGTCATCAGCATAAACTCATTATGAAACAAAGTAGGACTAGACTACGACAGTCATTTTTCAGTAGAAGGGTTGTAGGACATTGGAATATGCTACCAGGGGATGTCGCTGATGCAGTGACACTTGCTTCCTTCAAAATTAGATTAGATAAATACTTTACAGAGAAGGGATTAGTTCATAAATACTCGTGGGATTAGCCTTCTTTTATGCAGGTAGAGTAAGGTGATTTGAAGGGGTGAGACTGGTGGAGGGGGGGGGGATGGGGGGGGGGGTGCAACCTCGGATGGGCCCAAGAGGCTCTTTGTTGCACTTTTCTTTTATGTCTTTATGTCTAGATATAGATATAGATATAGATATAGATATAGATATAGATATAGATATAGATATAGATATAGATATAGATATAGATATAGATATAGATATAGATATAGATATAGATATAGATATAGATATAGATATAGATATAGATATAGATATAGATATAGATATAGATATAGATATAGATATAGATATAGATATAGATATAGATATAGATATAAGATATAGATATAGATATAGGTATAGGTATAGATATAGATATAGATATAGATATAGATATAGATATAGATATAGATATAGATATAGATATAGATATAGATATAGATATAGATATAGATATAGATATAGATATAGATATAGATATAGATAGAAAAATATAGATATAGATATAGATATAGATATAGATATAGATATAGATATAGATATAGATATAGATATAGATATAGATATAGATATAGATATAGATATATAGATATAGATATAGATATAGATATAGATATAGATATAGATATAGATATAGATATAGATATAGATATAGATATAGATATAGATATAGATATAGATATAGATATAGATATAGATATAGATATAGATATAGATATAGATATATATATATATATATATATATATATATATATATATATATATATATATATATATATATATATATATATATATAATACAAAGAGGGCTTACTCTACAGGAAAAAATAAAATCGGATCTTCTGGGTATATTGTAGCACCCTGACGAAGGGTGTTACAATATACGCGAAAGCTCCGCTTTTCATATTTGTATTGTGGAGTAAATCCTCTTTGTATTTAATCTTCATCTGCGATCTCTACGTGCTTTGACCCTTCCGGTCTCACCAGAGACTCCTCTGACCTTCCAAGAAGCCCATCTTGTGTGTCAAGGGGCCCATTCGGCCTGTTCAGAGGTCCTTCCGACCTGGCCAGGGACTGCACTGGCTGCTTCGTCGCCCTGCCGACATGCTCAGGGGCAGGGGCGGCAGATAGCGGGGCGCAGGGTACCCAAAATCCCCCCCCCCCCCCCTCAAATGAAAATCCTGGGGAGGGGAAGGGTCATGTTGCCCCAGATTGAGCAGGCTAAAATCTGGGGGGGGGGGCAAAACTACCCTATGCCCCCAGGATTTTCGACTGGGGGGAATTTTGGGTACCCTGCTCCCGCAATCCGCCGCCCCTGCTCAGGGGCCTCTCCGACCTGCCCAGGGGCCCCTCCAGTCTGGCTAGAAACTCATCCGGCATGTTCAAGGGGCCTTCCGACCGGCCCAGGGACCCTTTCGGTCTAGCCAGGGGCCCTCTGACTTGCCCAGGAGCCCTCCGATCGGCCCAGCGACTCTTCTGGTCGGCCTGCGCTGGCTGCTTTGTCGCCCTTGCCGCCATGCTCAAGGGGCCCTCCGACCTGCCCTGGGGCCCCTCCGTGCTGGCCAGGGGCCACTTCGGCATGTACAGGGGCCATTCTTACCCGCCCAGGGGTCCTTTCGGTCTGATCAGGGACCCCTCCGATCTGCGCAGGGGCCCTTTTAACTTGCCAGGGGCCCTCTGGTCTCTCCAGAGGCCCTTTAACCTTCTAAGGGGCCCTTCCGACCTAGC
>JAXIVJ010019401.1:0-19695 GCA_036785665.1 Chirona hameri | reverse complement strand
AAATTACCCCCTTCCCCCTTAGAGTGAATCCTGGGTACTCTACTGACCACCGATCTCCTAAATATCTGGCAAATACCCTGACCCCCATTAGGTCATTACCACTGAGCCAGTGTCTCCCGAAAGCAAAAAAGCCAGTTCAGTGGCAGCCGGGAGGCGCCTACGAGTTCTGATATTCACGTCATATTAATAATAATTAAAATTGCAGACTATTGCTATCATGGATGGACGCAAAATTTGCATACGATAGTGCGACCCTACATCCCCACTAAACTGCCAAATTTCACGGTTGTGGCTGCAAGGAACGCGGAGTCAATTGGGCTACATCCTAACGGACAGCGGACAGGTGGCTGCCACTTCTCGTCATTAGTATAAAATAGCTCTCTGCGTAACAAGAATGACTGGGTTATGCATCAACTTGGGAAGCGAATCCCAAACAGATTGTGTTAACATTTCTTATAAAGCTTGCATGTGTGGTGATTTAATTGTTGAAAATGAATGTCATCATTCAGTGCCTATCGAATAATGCTACATATATATTTTTTAAACATTGTACCGTGCATATTTCCGAAGATGTTATTTTTTCACCGGTTATAAATTACAATATAATAAATAAAGCTGATACATACAATACAAGATTGCGTTCCTAATGACACATTATTAAGTAAAAACTGTTATGCCTTCACATTTTCGCGAACCGATGGTTCATCCGGCACTTCATCTCTACCCCCCCCCCCCTCCCCCTCGTCACAATCAAAAATAATTGGCGACGCTAGTGTCATTCTCCCAGAGAAGATGACCCCAGCGATCAGGATGAAGCTGGAGCAGACAGTACTGGAGAGATCATCAGCTGTTGATTTTTTTTCTTCCGTGGAGCCCTTTTCACCGGCTTTTTTTTTTAATTGATCAAAAGAGAAACACTGATATGTGGCTGACGTAAAGAACGATACACTGTTCGGCCTGCACGACAGTGAGCTAAAGTCTTCTATTTAAGTTTTGCTTTTCTCTGGGTATGACCGCCTTCCCAGTGGTGCAGCTCCATTGCAGTGAAGCTGTACTGGTGCACTGATACGAAGGACGAGGATGTGTACAGGACTTAGTGAAAAGTGTGATCTCCAGAGGGAAGTCCATGAAGATAAAGGTCTATATTTGTTGTACAAGACAAAGACAAGGAAACTTCGGTGCATTGAATATGTGTGTTATTTCATTGGTAGTATTTATTTATTTCTGTATCTATTGATCACCAACAGGTCAATAAACCGACTAATAGGTGAAGTCAGGAAGCAAGACAAACCAAATACACACGAAAATATACAATACTAAAATACTAAAATCACATGACAACCAATCATCAATCACCAACATCAGACGGGATTGTCTCTTACATATTGTATCACAATTGCTCTGAAGCAGTGTTCGCCACGGGCCCACCAACACCCAGCCCGGCCCGGCCCAGGCCCATAAACACTAAACCCAGGCCCGGACCAGGCCCAGTCAAATTCATCATATTGAGGCCCAGGCCCGGTCCGGCCCGTTCAGATTAAGCATATCATTATTTTCACAAAAATTGCAATCATGATCCTACCAGGCCCGACCGGGCCTGGTATATTTACTTGTGACCTAGCATATTTACTTGGATACTATAAATGTGAAACAATGAACCAACTATACTAACCCCCAAAAAAGCCACAGCAACAGTGTGTTGCTGTGTAAGTGAACTGCTGGTTAAAATATTTTTAAGCTGACCTGAGCTTGCGCGCATTACTTCAACATTATCAGCCCAGGCCCGTCCAGAACCCGGTGATTTCCTTAAAGTTGAGAACCGGCCCAGGCCCGGCCCAGGCCCGGCTCAGGCCCGGCCCATGGACCATAGAGCCAGCCCGGCCCATGGCGAACTCTCCTCTGAAGCTAGCAAACGTTGCGTGGAACGGATCAGCAGCTTGGAATCTTTCCACATGTGCAGTGAATCCCAATACAGCCCGTCGGAATAGCCCTCGCTTAGTGGTCTCCTTGTTAGCCTTGTGAGCGGACGGAACATGAATCAGTTGCGATGGTCCAGCCCTGGTTCAACGCCTTGGTACGTGGAGTGGGAAGCAGCCGAGCAGAAAGGCAGAGTGGCGGAGTCGGATCGGAATAGGATCCAGTATAGGAACATGAACAACTCCGCTGCCTAAACAGATCTCTTAATTGTCCCCACGGTCACTTTCCACGTGCCCCGAGTCATGTCTGTCACGCCAGTCGTCACTAATGAAGAAAGCAGCGTGGGAGCGCGCGCAGTAGAGGGGAGAGGAACAGGGGTCAGGTTACCGGGCACACGGCAATAGGCGCGCGTGCGGGGGTTGGGGGGGGGGGGGGGGGGGGGGTTGGGGGGGGGGGGGGGGGGGGGGGGAGGGGGGTGACTGGCGAAGTGGCGCCTGGCCACTACTACTAAGCTTCGATGCATTGAATATGCATGCATTGAATATGAATATGTGTTTATTCCATTGGTAGTATAGGAACATTAACTGATCCACTGCCTAAACAAATCTCTTAACCCTTGCCCTACGAGGGGGGGGGGGGGTCTGACAGGCCCCCCCTCATTACTCATTATATTTTTCTTGAATAACTTTTTACACATGCGATGCATCTTGCTGAAATTTTTGGTAGGTGAGTTTACAGCAATTATACGTAGGTTGTCAAAATTTCGTTGAAATGGGTTCAAAAATTTGGAAAATAATGAAGTTTTGATGACGTCATGTTGATAAAAAATATAAATATTTGAAAAATCGTAGAAAATAGTGCTTTAAAAGCAAACTGCAAACGCAATTCACCAAAGATACAAAATGACATTATCTTTAAAATGGAAGTCTTAGATTTTCAACAAAAAACTTTTTTTTAACCCTAAAATTTTAAAAACTGATTTTTTGGTGAAAAATCCCTACAAAATCAAAAAATTTCAAAGATATTAGAAAAACCGGAACATATATGAGAGAACTGAGTATGAGCAATACTCATACCAAATTTCAAAGCAATATCTTTATTTTTGACTGAGTGATGGCTCAATAAGTGTAAGAAACTGATGACGTCATTTTTAAAAATAACTTTTTTGACTTTTTTGACAAGATACGAACAAATAATTACCTTTTCTGTATCTCTGAGCCACAACTGGTCTAGGAACATGCCTTTTGATTTACATTTATCAATTTCTAATTTTGATGTTTTCTGAAGAGCAAAATCGCTGTTCGGGACGTGGTAACTCCGAGGTCATTCACTTGACCTGGAAGGTCATCCATTGACTTGAAACCCAAAAATCGCATACTGTTAGATTCTTCTCATGAGAGGCAACATGCTGGTGCTGTCCGCATTGATCTAAGGTGCTTCGTCGTTTGGAAGTTAACAGGGGGGTCTGTCAGCCCCCCCCCCCCCCCCCCCCCCCGCAGGGCGAAGGTGAAAAAGCTCCCGTAGGGCTAATTGTCCCCACGGTTGCTTTCCACGTACCCAGAGTCATGTCTGTCACGTCACTAATGAAGAAAGCAGCGTGGTAAAGGGAAGAGAAACAGGGGTCAGGTTACCGGGCACACTGCAATACGCAAGCGGGGGAACGGCTGGCGGAGCGGCGCCTGACCATTAGTCACTCTCGGATCACCTGGTCAAAACGGGACCGTCCCGTTTAGAGGTTGTGTCTCTATATTTCGAAAATGCCTGAAGTTAGGGGGCAGGAAGTTTTTGAAGCTATGTCAGGACGTGGCTCTCCCTATGTGACCAGAAAACTGTTGATCCAGTCCATCTATAACACACCTAGGTACTTACTTAACCCTATTTGTAACAGGGGGCGGATTCCGCCCCCCCCCCCCCTCATGTTTTTCGCAGATATCTCCAGAACGGCTGAGAGCAGGCCCATGAAATTTTGGGACGTTTCATAGAATTGAATACTGCATTTGGAGTCAAAATTTTGAGTTCTTAACCTGAACAGAGGCGGTTCCAGGGTACAGTTTTGGGTGGGTTCGGAGGCGATATTTGGCGATAATACGGAAATGCGATCTTCACGGTTTCTTCGTAACTGCCTCAAGTATGAAGGAGTTACATCGGTTCACGGTGATTGCAACAAGTGCAAATTAGTTGATGTTAATGAAATATAATAAAAATTTCATGGCAGAGGCGGTTTCAGGGGCTTGAAAAGGGGGGGGGGGGTTTCCAGGAAATATTAAATGCTTGGCGGGAAGCAAATAGAGCAATGTAAGGGACGTTTATAGTTATCAAGATGTAAAAGTTAGCTTCTGCTTCCATTATTTGCATAATTTATTACATATAGAGATTCAGGGGCGTGTTCAGGCACATGAAAAGGGGGGTGACTGGCTTGGTGATGACGATATGCCAGCGATAACGGCGCAATAGACGGTTAGCTTATAATTATATATGCACATATGAGGCCACGAAAGGGAATAAAGACATTTTTTGCAGAGGCGCGCTCAGGAATGGAAGAAAGAGGGTCATATTATTGCAAGGAAACTAAGAGGCATGGGCGTACAATGACATAACATACTGTAGTTTTCGGATGAAACACGCACCACAGGCTACTCTACGAACGATTATGAGATAATAGGCGATTCCAGGTAGGGTAAAAGGGGGGTAAGCAATGTTAATTGAAGTTGTAAGTGAAATAGTCACCGTTGACTAGTTAGTATCATAATAGCGGATAATATACTTATCAAAAGGTATTGAGCCGCCCCAGTTTGGATCCTGGATACGTCTATTATGAAGTACAACATGCAAAAAGGAACTATCTACGATCAGTAACATATTTATAGTGCTGGGTAGCAACTTGTCAGGCACATGAAATCTGACTACTCTCTGGATCAACTTGTAAATGTGCCCACCTATACTTCTGGATCACTCTTAGACGTCTGCATCGCTAAAAATAAGGAGCTGGTTCTTGATTGTCGTGTGAACCACTGTCATTATAGCCCACATAAATTCGTCCACGTAGAAATTGACGTCCCTAAACAACGTAAAAACCCTACCGTCATCCAATCCCGCTCTTTTAACCGAGTAGATGTCGAGGCCCTCCACCACGACCTGATGTCCGCTGATTGGGATGATGTGTTCAGTGCCGGGACCGTTGATGATATGTGGAACGCGTTTTTGGCCCTATTTTTACCCATTTATGACGACCACGCGCCTCTAAAAAACGTGACTATCCGTAACCCCACCGCTCCTCCCGTCTCGTCTGCCACCCGTCAAACCATGGACCAGCGCCGCGCTGCGCTGCGGCAATTCGGTCGAACATCGGAAAATTACAAAGATCTCAACCGTTCCGTCCGTGCGGCGGTGCGAAGCGACCGACGTATCCAAATTCAAAGGGAGATCAGCGAGCGTGGTCCGAACAAAGTGTGGCAATGTTTACGGACAGTAGTGGCCGGCAAAAAGGACAGCCAGTGTGTCCAACCAGACGTGCCCGCTGACGATCTAAATTCTTTTTTCGTATCCGTTGGTCCAAATATCGCCTCTGAAATCCGTAACCAGACCGCAGTACCTCAGTTAGTTGTCCGCCTCCCTCGTGTCGGTGCCTGCGGTTTTAAACCTAGAGCGATAACGATTGGGGAACTCGGTTGCACAGTTTTCAGCATGCGTTACTCAGCCGCCTGCGGTACTGACGGTGTGTGCATCCGCATGCTGAAAACTGGCTTCCCAGCCATCGGTGACATCATCCTGCATATTATCAATACATGCATCACGAAATCAGACATCCCCGCTCAATGGAAGCATTCTATAGTTCATCCCATCTTCAAGTCTGGCAATCCATCTGACCCCACCAACTTTAGACCCATCTCATTGGTTCCTGTCATCATGAAGGTTGTAGAGCGCGTTATCCATCAGCAGCTCTATAACTACCTCTCTCAAAATCATCTCCTGGCCTGCACCCAACACGGTTTCCGCCCCCGGCACTCCACTGAAACTGCGCTTCTATCTGTAACGGACCGTATCCTCGCCGCCACCGACAGGGGGGAAATCTCAATGCTCTGCCTTATCGATCTTGTAAATGTTTCGACGTGATAGACCACAAACTATTGGTAACTAAATTAGCAGCGCACGGCATTGACATCTCCTGGTTTGCTGCCTATCTTCAGGGACACACACAGAGTGTCTCCCTGAAGGACGGGTCCGGAAGCCGTGTACTGTCGCGTCCTCTCCCCAATACTATGGGTGTGTTCCAAGGCTCCGCACTGGGCCCCCTGCTTTTCACAGTGTTCTCTAATGACCTTTCTTTGTGCTCTGACGACGCCTCAGTCATCCAGTACGCCGATGACACCCAACTGTTGTTGAGTGGTCCGCCAAACAACCTCAGTAGACTCATCTCGCGCATGGAAGTTTCACTCACTTCACTCGATGGCTGGTTTCGTGCGAACGCCCTAAAAGTTAACACCACCAAAACTCAACTAATAGTTTTCGGAAGCCGTCAAAATTTACGCAACATGGCTGACTTCACTGTCTCTTTCCGTGATTCTGAGTTAGTGCCATGTGCGCAGGTGGGGAATCTGGGTGTTGTTTTAGACGGCACTCTATCCTGGGACGATCACGTATCGGACCTCAGCCGCCGCTGTACGGGCCTACTAATCGGTCTCTCCCAAATTCGTCATTACATCCCCGACGGTGTCATCAAAATTTTGGTAATATCACTCGTCATGTCGCGCGTCCAATACTGCCTCACAGTATATGGCAACGGATCTCAAAAGAACTTTGATCGGATTCAGAAAATTCTAAATTTCGCAGCTAGAGTTATTTTCGGCCGCCGCAAATTCGACCACGTCTCTGATCTCCGTGACCAACTCCGCTGGATGACTCCCAAAACCATGGCTGACTTCCAAACCCTGGTCACCGCCCACAAGGCCATACAGCGTGGAGAACCCGAGGTTCTGGCATCCATGTTTACATCAAATTCCGATGCCAGAGCGAGATCTACCCGTCAGGACCACCTTTTCCATCTCCCTCGGCCCCGATTAGAAACCGGCAAGCGTCGTTTTGCATATCGTGCCGCGACGTTACTGAACACCCTCCCCCGCGAGCTTGTGCAGCTGCCCCCCACCAGATTTGCTCGCGCCTCCAAAGCCAGACTTGTTCAGAGAATCTGAGCGTGGTATATGTGACTCTGCCCTAGTTTCGCCGCGTAGTTCGTGTATGCCTGTCATTGGTACCGTGCCACCAACGCGATATTCCGAACGTGACGAGTCTGAGTGCTCTGTGAGCAGTATGAATGTGCCGTGTGATGGTGTATTTGTTGAACTTTGCCTGTATGCTGCCAACCTGACACAGACTCTGAGCGGTAATCACCACGCCAACTGTGGATGCTCATGAATGTAAATACATACATACATACATACTTGTCTGCGGTTAATATTTTTCCCAATTTTACCCCCCTTTTTTACTAACCTGGTGCCGCCTATGGCAAACAAAATATGATTAACTGTTTTGCCTAATGTCACAATCACATACCATTTCATTTCTTAAAAAACACATCAAAAATTGTTTTATTACGCATTTACTTCACCCCCATATTGAGTGACCTGCACACGCCTATGATTTTTGAATTTTCAAACGCCACTGTCATATATCAATTTCCAATTCAATCTCTATCGATTCGTATTAATTGTGTTAAAATCGGTCTATAAACATGAAAGCTATGTGGGATCAAAAATACCACTAAAATTTGTGGTTTTTGCCCCCCTGTTGCCCCGCTATCAAAAAAAGAAGATTTGTTTTATTATTTAGAAATGTAGATCGTGTTGAGGGGAACCAAACGATGTTTCATTTTTGAAAATCGGACGGATAGATCTCGAGATCTCCGGGGGGGGCGGAATCCGCCCCCCATGTTACAATAGGGGTAGCCAGGAGCCTGTTACAAATAGGGTTAATGGGTTAACTATTATATTATGTATTACTATTAAATTATTCACATGTTAAATTTTCAATAATAAATCATCACAATTAATAATTAATTATAGAATAAGAAATTCGTTAATTAAATCCGTTGCAGACTATGGTAACTAGCAGATCCAGGGGGAGGGGGGCATTGCGGCCATGGACCCCTCCGAACCGCCTGAAATCGGCCTGAAAAATTTACACATTTCCTTATATAGAAGACAATCTACGCAAATTTTACAAAGGAGTGTTTTTTTTGTAATCAGCTATCAATGCATAAGCAAGCAAAATCCGATGAGTTTTCAGAGTTGTGTGCTATTTTTTTGAATTTGCCCCCCCAACCAACCAACCAACCACCCCCCCAACCACCGTTCTGGATCCGCCAATGATTATGGTGGTAGTAGTAGTACCATAAGCTAGTACCATGAGGTTTACCGGAATGGGCCGGTAATCGCATATCGAAACGTGGCAGCTAACGCCCATCCTCGTGAACGATTTTCTTGGCCTTAGCAACAAGTGTCGTAGCTCTAAGCCCAGGCTAAACTGTGCGTGATTTCCTGAAAATCACGTGCGTGTTATCCGTGTTGTCGGGATTTGCGTGACAGAGCAAGTTCAGCTGATAGTAAATGCATGGGGTGAGCTACACTGGCACATCACGCAGATCGCGGATGAAACGTCAAGGAAATTCCGCAGACACGTCACGGACGGAACGATGAAAAGTTCAAAATTCTGAACTTGTCGTGTTTTCCGAGATTGCGTGTTGCAGGGTTTTATCATTTTGCTTGATTTCGCGTATGTTTAGGTCTATACTAGACCTAAACATTAATAATTTGTGCTGAGTATCGTGGGGGAAGATGAATGAAGAAGCGTTTGAGCAAATTGTATGCAGTGGTGTATCGATTAAAAAATGCAGTGGTTTATCCATTTTCCTTGCGTGATTTGCTTGACCGGCAGATCCCGGCGTCAAGGAAGTTCTGCAAACACGGAGAACACGCGGGTGTATATGGAAGCGTTCGAAGTTGTAGCATTCAATGCTTGTACCATCCAAAACAGCACCATCCAACGCTTGCGATATCCAAATTTCGCCCGGGTAGGGGACATCGTCATCATCCAAGCTAGCAGCAGCTAAAATAGTGGTATCCAGCCACATACAAAGTAGTGGCAGCCAAAGCTTGCGACCTCCAAAAATAGAACACCGAGGACATCTATCTTCCGGGAACTATTGGTTCAAAAATCGCCCGGTAGATGTCTCACCATAGCCGGTGGTGAGACGAAACGCTAGGCTAGTTGAGCGACGTCCCTGGGACACGGTGGAATGGTGTACAGTGGAACCCGTCATTGTCAGTGCCGCCGCCGCCGCCCGCGGGGTCTCAGCCGACCACCCGGCTGCGCCGGGCTGTGCGCCCTGGCGGTAGGTAGCCTTGCCTGCTGGCGGGAGAAATGTTCGCTTCTGCTGAGCCATGGGAACCGTAGGAGCCCGTTTATTTCCTTCGTGTTTTAGCTGGGTGTGCATTGATCTGGGCATGATGATTTTAGTGAGTAGGTTTTCGGTACATATGGAGCTATCACTTCAGGGTGTTTAGCTGTTTTGCCACTTAACCCTATTTGCAACAGGCTCCTGGCTACCCCTATTTGTAACAGGGGGGGGGGGGGGGGCGGATTCCGCCCCCCCCCCCCGAGATCTCGAGATCTACTCGTCTGATTTTCAAAAATGAAACGGTGTTTGGTTCCCCTCAACACGATCTACATTTCTAAATAACAAAAAATCTACATTTTGGATAGGGGGCAACAGGGGGCAAAAACTACACATTTTAGTGGTATTTTTGATCCAACATAACTTTCATGTTTATCGACCGATTTTAACACAACTAATAGGAATCGATAGAGATTTAATTGGAAATTGATATATAACTGTGACGTTTGCAAATTCAAAAATCATAGGCGTGTGCAGGTCACTCAATATGGGGGTGAAGTAAATGCGTAATAAAACCATTTTTTGATGTGTTTTTTTTGATAAATGAAATGGTATGTGATTGTGACATTAGAAAAAACAGTTATAAAGCTCTTTTTTTGCCATAGGCGGTACCAGGTTAGTGAAAAAGGAGGTCAAATTAGGAAAAAAATGTAACCGCAGACAAGTTGCTACCCAGCACTATAAATATGTCACTGATCGTAGATAGTTCCTTTTTGCATGTTGTACTTCATCATAGGCGTATCCAGGATCCAAACTGGGGCGGCGCAAGACCTTTTGATAAGTATATTATCCGCTATTATGATACTAACTAGTCAACAGTGACTATTTCACTTACAACTTCAATTAACATTGCGTACCCCCTTTGTACCCTAACTGGACTCGCCTATTATCTTATAATTGCTAGTAGAGTAGCCTGTGGTGCGTGTTCCATCCGAAAACTGCAGTTTGTTATGTCATTGTACGTCCATGCCTCTTAGTTTCCTTGCAATAATATGACCCCCTTTCTTCTATTCCTGAGCGCGCCTCTGCAAAAAATGACTTTATTCCCTTTTCTGGCCTCATATGTGCATATATCATTATAAGATAAACGTCTATTGCGCCGTTATCGCTGGCATATCGTCATCACCATGCCAGTCACCCCTCTTTTCATGTGCCTGAACACGACCCTAAAACTCTATATGTAATAAATTATGTAAATAATGGAAGCAGAAGCTATCTTTTACATCTTGATAGCTATAAATGCCCCCTACATTGCTCTATTGGCTTCCCGCCAAGCATTGAATACTTCCTGGAAACCCCCCACCCTTTTCAAGCCCCTGAAACCGCCTCTGCCATGCAATATTTATGATATTTCATTAACATCAACTAATTTGCACATGTTGCAAGCACCGTAAACCGATGTAACTCCTTCATACTTGAAGCAGTTAGGAAGAAACCGTGAAAATCGCATTTCCGTATTATCGCCAAATGTCGCCTCCGAACCCACCCAAAACTGTGCCCTGAAACCGCCTCTGTTCAGATTAGGAACTCAAAATTTTGACTCCAAATGTGGTATTCAATTCTATGAAAAGTCCCAAAATTTTATGGGCCTACTCCAAGCCATTCTGGAGATATCTGCGAAAAACATGAGGGGGGGGGAGCGGAATCCGCCCCCGTTACAAATAGGGTTAAAGGTCACTTTGAAAGTTGTCTTGAAATTGTGCTATACGGGGTATTTCGAGCTGAGAAAGCAAATATGACATTTTTTTTGGACGATAGATGGATGTCCGTCGAAAAATGAGCATGTTTCTCTCTTCTCCTTCATGGCCATAACAAAAATTGCGTGACAATTATGACGTCATGCATATGGTATAGCTTGGATATGGAAACTATTGCACACAATAACGACGGACTTTAGACATATATACGCAGGCTGCGTGTAACGTAAACAACCGTTGTGGGAATCCGAAACAAGTTGCGGGGAAATGAAAGTTATTTTAAAGGGGCCACTAGTGCTGTGTCGAAATTACTTAACGTTTGGAGCTAATTGTTTCACACAACCCATTTTTCGATCTGCTCTACAAATCTGCTATCTCAGTTCAAAATTCCATGTTAAAGGTGAACTATTCCCTTTAATAAGCTGGAGTAGGGATCTTTGTACCTCGCTTAGATACGGTAAGTATATGTATGTACCTACACACCAGTCAAACGTTCTCATTGGATAAGGAACCAAGCTAGCGATTCTTCAACGTTCTTTTCCAATGTGAAGGAGCACTTTGTTTTTTGTTTTGACCTCAGTTGACCTAAGATGACCTTGTAGGGGTCACTGAGCAACAGTTGCATAGGGTCATCAAGAATGGGCTATACAAACATGATCCTGAAGTATTTGGTCTGATGTAATGCGTATTCTCTGAATGGGAGGCATTTTCATATCTTCATATTGACATATAATGGGGAGGTCACGGAATCGACCTGACCTTAGGTCACAGATATACACAAATCTGCTGTCAATCAATATGCGATGTGTAGGTATTTAACCCTCGCCCGTGCAGCGTCCGATCAGTGCGTGACCGTACAAGGGGGGGGGGGGGGGGGATTGGTACGACCCCCCAGCGTTTCGCCCCTAATTGGGTTAGAGCTTCGATTAAAAACGAGCGTGTTGCTTGTCAAGGGAGTAAGCCATTGATATCCGATTTTAAGATCCTAGGTCATTAGATGACTTCTGAAGTCATGCCAATGACCCAAAATTCAACCAAATGGTAAATCCGTATCAAATCGAATTTAATCGAGCTAGAATCGCGAATGAGCATATGATTATGCTAAATGGATGCCAAATTTGAAATCAGCGTCACAAAATGTCATAGAAACTGCCAAATTCCAAAAAAGGTAATGTCGGGTCATGTCAGGTAATTTGAGGTCAATGACCTCGGTTGATCTTTAGGGGCGCATGACCCCAGTGGAACATATAATTATGTAAAATGGATCCCATATTTGAAATCAGCGTCACAAAATGTCCTAGAAGCCAAAAAAGTAATATGAGGTCATCGGATGTAAGTGACCTCGGCTGGACTCTGAAAAGGTCAATGGAGGTCACAATCTCAGTGGAAACCACAATTGTCACCTGGAAACACCTGTGCATATGATCCTGAACGACAAACACTATGAAACTGCACAAGTTACAAGGATTAATACTACGGGACGCCAGTTGCGCCTGACATGACCTTAACAAACAGGTCAAAGGTCACGGGTCATGTGACCTACA
Organism: Chirona hameri; assembly: GCA_036785665.1. Taxonomy (NCBI): domain Eukaryota; kingdom Metazoa; phylum Arthropoda; class Thecostraca; order Balanomorpha; family Balanidae; genus Chirona; species Chirona hameri. Next base: position 7,087 of record JAXIVJ010019401.1, on the reverse strand, counting down.
ACTTTAGAAATTGCATAATATGTGTCAAATTGTTCACCAGTACGGTACTGTAAGTTTCATCGTAATCGGTTGATATCTACGCGAGCTATTCCCGAAAAAAAAAACGAGGGGATGGCATCAACCCCCTGTACTGGCGAGGGTAAGGCCTAATTCCATTATGTGAGTTTAAAACTGCTCGGACAAACACTGTTGCCTGTGCACGACCGTTATTTTTTTACGAAGATTGGGTCACTTAATGCAACCTGGTGACCTGACCTGAAGTGACCCGAAGTAAAACAAATATTGCAAAATGTGGTTCATTGAAGCCGTAACAGGTGCATGACAATTTGTTACAAAGACTAAGACAGAAAATCTGACAACGGGTTATCACGATCGATCAGTAAGCTGTTTGAACAGAAATGCATCAACATATTATAACAATGTCAAGCACACACCAACCGTTTTTGCGCTATTTAAAGGGATTATACGGGTTTTTCCCAGAATAAATGAGTTGCATAGTAAAACGTACTCATAAAGGTGGTAGAAGTCCCACGCTAGCCACATTTTTCAGGAAATTTCAGGAAATTAATAAGCAATATTTGAAAAATAAACTTGTTTTGTTCCAACAACACCTGTTACCTAGTTTTTCCCATAAAATTCGATATTTTTCATGATTTTTCATGCCGATACGCCACCACCAAATTATCAACGCTATAGGCCAGAGATAAGAAAACCACAAAACCCGAACGAACAGTGTGTAGTAATAAAAAGTCCCGTAAGTTTTGCATTGCATAATCATTTTGTGATCCAGTGTAGGACTTGCAGATAATTCAAAACTCTAAAATTGATTGCTGCAGATTCTAAGATGATAAATGTGGCGGACAGTAATGCCGATCAAGTACTCTTTATCTGATACAAATCTCGAAAAAACGCCAAAGTTTGAATGCTGATAATTGCTGAAATAATATACTAAATGAGCATTGTGGTCCCTGTTATGTCTTAAACGTGTTTAAAGCTCATACAACTGCAAAAGAGTGCATTTCCTTTCAGGACGGAAACCCGTATAATCCCTTTAGTGAGACTGCGTATTTCCCAGAAAAACCGGCTTACGTACCTATACTGAAATACACAATGCTTCCTGCTCGATAGAGACTGGTAAAGTTTTGAATCATGCCGCTTGTTGCCAGTCCAATATGGACCAGTAGAATACAACTAACAGCCACTGAATCGGATCCAACGACCACCGTCGTCACATGGGTGCTCAAAATGTTCGCGTTTAAGCCGGCGATCCACTAAAAAAACGTCTCTTGGGTTGGTTTTAAGGCAGTCAATTTTGGTTTGCGCGCAGTCTCTGGCCGACGTAAATTCGACCACATATCGGACGTGCGAGATGCACTGGGCTGGCTCACCGCCCGGCAACTGTACGAACTTCAATCTCTCCACCTTCTTCACAAAATTTCCCAGCTTCCCAGCTTTCGGCCAATTCTGAACTTCGTTCCAGAAGCACCCGCCAGGACGCTGATTTGGCCCTCCCGCGCGTGAGAACTACAACCGGCAAGTGTCGCTTTTTATATAGTACGGTGCAGCGGTACAATACCCTGTCTCGGTACATTCGTGACGTCTTTACCGTCATTTAAACGTAAAGTTGGCACTCTTTTACATGACATCTGATGTGCTGTGCTGGATGTGTGTGCTTGCGATCGTGTATTGTGTGTTTTGTTTTTCTACTCAGTGTACGCATGTGTGTCGTTTTTAACATGTATCTCATCTTTTAACCCTGACACGACGCTCAGAATAGCCGGTGGTATGTATCGGAGAGTGTTTTTACCGTAAATACAGTTTGAAGCTGTAAAATGACATCGGTTACTCGAGGACTAACAAAACTCGTGATTCCGCCCTCCCGTCCCGCCGAATTCTGGTAGCCGTTAGGTGTTGGTGAAAGATAAATATGGAGTGATGATGTGAGGGCGGCAAACCCGGGGCGGGCGGGTATCACATTACACCGTGGGAGAACGCGCCGTCGTGTCGCGACGCGCCGAGCGCCGCCGTACTATGGATCGTCCATATATTACGTAACGCTTTCTTCGGCAATATTCAACACCCTGTTGAATATTGCCGTTTTAATGTAACGCTTCGTAACGTTTCGGCTGAGCCCCGTATATAATTAAGTAGCGCAAACATGTTTGAAGTTTGAACCCCCCTCCCCCTAGCCTCTGTAAAACATACAAAATCATGCTTAATGTAACATGAACATCGTCGTGGCTGTCAATATCTTGAACTCCAGACCCTGTGCTAGTCACTCGTATAGGCTTTGTATGATTCTGTTATTGTTTCCGTTTAAGGTTCATTTTAATTGTCCAGCTTTACGATAACACCCGTGCGACCCCCTCCAGCTAGGTAATATATGTGTATATATTCATATACAGACAATCATGGCATACATGACACAGGAAAGTAAACACATAGGCGGACGCGTTTCGTCATAAATGACTTCATCAGCACCATATACACAAGATGAAATAATGCACACACGCAAGAAAGCTATACATCACAGTTTCAATCTATTCGAATTATTGTTTGAATGTTCTAGAAGAATGTGATATAAAACTTGTTCTAATATACAATCATCCTGAATGATGTAATCGATGTCGCTAACGCAGAGAACGGTGGCGTAATATTCCAGAAACTGAGAGGTGAGATTAACTCAGGTTACTTTTATGGAAACCCAGACACCCAAAGAATTTATCCCTATGGGACCAATCATTTTGCATGGATTCCCACGCCAGCTTACAATGTAGCTATACAGTTGAACTCTATTATTTCACCTTGCATACCGAAAACTTATTCCCTGAGATCGTCTGAAGAATTCATAGAAATACTCAGAGTACGGGAGAGGCATGGCACCCTGGCATCTCTTGACGCATCTTCACTCTTTACGAATGTCCCTGTCGATCAGACGATTGATATGCTTCTTGAGAACGTGTACTATCATGCGTCTATCCCGGCGCCACGTGTACCTAGAGCAAGAGCTAACTCAAACATCTCTTTGAGATATGCACAAAAGACACTCTTTCCTTTTGCACCCAGACTTGCACCCAGAGGGCAAGCTTTGCCAACAGATCGATGGGGTGGCAATGGGTTCCCCTTGGGGTGTCATTTGCGGGAACGTATATGGCACAGATAGAATCACTGACCTTAGAGAGCCTAGAAGAAACCTTTCACGTACTGCCGGTACACTGATGACATATTTGTTGATATTGTTGACGAGGAACAACTCATGTGCCTCAAATCCGAACTTGAAGACAAATCAATTATCAAATTCACGTTCGAAATGTCAGTAAACTACCGAATTCCATTTCTAGATGTAACAGTTGATGCTTAAAATAAAACAATCGTTACCTCGGTTTACAGGAAAGCCACTGATATTGGTAGATGTCTTAAAGGGATTATACGGGTTTCCGTCCTGAAAGTAAATGCACTCTTTTGCAGTTGTATGAACTTTAAACACATTTAACACATATAACAGGGACCTCAATGCTCATTTAGTCCATTATTTCAGAAATTATCAGCGTTAAAACTTGGGCGTTTTTCGAGACTAGTATCAGATAACGAGTACTTGATCGGCACTACTGTCCACCACTTGTATCTTAAGATCAATTTGAGAGTTTTGAATTATCTGCAAGTCCTACACTGGATCACAAAATGATTATGCAATTCAAAACTGACGGGGCTTTGTATTACTACACACCGTTCGTTGAGGTTTTGTGTTTTTGTGGTTTTCTTTTCTCTGGCCAGTCTGGCTTTTCTCAGCGTTGAGAATTTGGTGGTGGCATATTATTTTTTGGCATGAAAATTCATGAAAAATATATAATTTTATGGGAAAACTAGGTAACTGCTGCTGTCGTTGGAACAAAACAAGTTTATTTTCTTTCAAATATTGCTTATTTTACCGGAAATATGCCATACGTGAGGTGTTTTTATTAGCATAAAAGAGATGACTGGCTCTGCCTCAGCCGGTCCTGCAGAAAATACGCGGTGGCATCACCGCGCACTTTGGAATGTCCTTACGTGCAGAAGAGGTCATTTCCAGAAAAATGTGGCTGTCGGCAATAGGCGCGCACGCGAGGAAACGGCTGGCGGAGCGGCGCCTGGCCACTACTATTACTTTCGGATCCCCTGGTCAAAACGGGACCGTCCCGTTTGGAGGCGGTGCCTCTATATTTCGAAAACCCCTGAAGTTAGGGGGCGGAAGTTTTTGAAGCTGTGTTATGACGTCGCTCTCCCTATGTGACCAGAAAACTGTTGATCCAGTCCATCTAGAACACACCTTGGTACTTACTTAATGAGTTAACTATTATATTTATGTATTACTATTAAATTATGTATATGTTAAATTTTCACAATTAATAATTAATTATAGAATAAGAAATTCGTCAATTAAATCCGGTGCAGATTATGGTCACTAGCGGATCCAGGGGGGGGGGGGGGGAATGCGGGCATGACTCCCCTCCAAACCGCCTGAAATCGGCACAAAATTGACACATTTCCTGATATGGAAGACAATCTAAGCAACTTTTACAAAGGAAAGTTTGTTTAAAATCGGCTATCAATGCATGACCAAGCGAAATACGATGAGTTTTCAGAATTATGTGATATTTTTTGGGGGGAATTTGGCTCCCCCCTCCGCCCACCACCCGCCCCCCCTCCAACCACCGTTCTGGATCCGCCAATGACTATGGTAGTAGCAGTACCATACGCTAGTACCATCAGGCTTATCGGAATGGGCCGGTAATCGCATATCGAAAGTGATTTTCTTGGCCTTAGCAACAAGTGGCGTAGTGCCAACGCAGCATCAAACTTAGTTTTATAATTGCCATTAGCTTTCTCACGGTCTCGATGTGACGTTCCCCACTCCGTCGGTCTGCACCGCTCACGCCTCACCCTCCTCCCCGCCCGCCAGCTGCCGGCCGATGCGAGGCGACACCGAGTCCAGTGTGGTGTCAGATGTCTATTCGCATAAACATATTCCACTGTAGCAGACTGGCGTGTTAGAGTGACAACGTCATCACCACGCTACTCCCTCCATCTAGCGGGTTTCACTGCAACTAGTAGTTCCAATATGACCGCGCCAGACAGTTTTGGATGGCGCAAGCTTGACTGCAACGGCTTTGTGTGGCTGTATGCCACGGTTTTGGATGCGGCGAGCACCATTTTGGATGCGGCGAGTTTGGCTCATGAAGATGTCCCCTACCCGGGCGAATTTTGAATGTCGCAAGCGTTGTTGGCAGCGGTTTTGGATGGGACAAGCATTGAATGCTACAACTTTGAACGCTTTGATAGTTCCCCGAACACGCGCTTAATTTCCTTGACAATCACGCATAGTGTAGCCTGGGCTTTACCATTAGCTTTCCCACGGTCTCGATGTAACACCATGGGTGGAACTTTATATACTTTCGGGGTTGTAGCTACAACTGCATCCTCAAAAATTACAACCCCAACATTGCCAATAAATACATAAGTAAATCAATACTGCGAACGGTACGCAAAATCACCAATTATTTTTCAATAACAATAATATAACCAGTACCTAAAGCGCCGTAGTTGGCCATGAACGAGCGAGCGCCAAGGAAATGTATGGTGAGGTTGGTATGTGCACGCATAAGGGTGCTGCTTTCCTAGTACTGTTGCCTGACACCACACCAAATTTCAACTCGATCGGGCAAGTAGTTTCTGAGATACAAAAGGGGATGCGCACTTGCGCACGTACAGAGGCACCCCACCCCTGACTTGTGGGAAAGTGGCGGCTGAGAGATCCCTAACCACCACACCACACTCCAAATTTGAACACAATCGGCTCAGCCGTTCCTGAGATATAGAATAAAGGTGTGCACGTGCGCACGTGCAGAGGCATCTCGTCCCTGACTTGTGGGAAGGCGGCGGCTGAGGGGTCCCTCAACATACACCAAATTTGCGCACAATCGGCCTAGCCGTTGCGGAGTTTTTGCGATTAAAACAAATGCAACACCCCTCACGCGGCACGCGCCACGCGCAGTGATAGTTACCCACGTGTGTCGACACTGGTCTCACACAAGGATACAGGTTGGCTGAGGCTACACTCAGAAACACTTTTGAGAACTTTTGCTGAATGCTCTTCCCTGACACTGGCGGATCCAGGGGGGGGGGGGCAATCCGGCCATGCCCCCCCCCCCCCCCAAAAGCCTGGAAGGGGGGGGGGGGGGCAACATGTCTTTTGCCCCCCCCCCAAAAAATATATATATATATATATATATATATATATATATATATATATATATATATATATATATATATATATATATATATATATATATATATATATATAAATATATATATATATATATATATATAAATAACTGTAATATGAGCCTCAACGCATATAAAAAACAATAAAACTCCGTGTTCTGTGAAATTTTAAGAAAAAAAAATGAACACGTTCATAAATAATGATTTCGTCGTCGACGAAGGAATAACTAAACCCACGACCAAGGGCGGATCCAGGGGGGGGGGCGAACGGGGCCATGCCCCCCCCCCAAGCCTGTTTAAGGGGGGGCCAAACTATGTTTTGCCCCCCCCCCAAGACGTGAAATTTAATGCATGCTATATTTGCGTTTTTAGAACGGTACTGGGCATCCCAAAATTGCAGCAGTCAAAATCAAGCTAGCCTCAGTCAAAAACTGAAAAATGTCGCGCCGCTTCGCGGCATGACACAAGTTTCGCAATTGCATATACAAATTTGGAAAATTAATTCCATTAAGTGTCTTGCAGAGGCTCTCCTTGGCGGTAATTGCTGGCCCCAGGGCCAACTCTCTTAATAAAATATTATCTTTAAAGCGGGCTACATGTTTAGCTTGTCTGCCGAGTTCCGAAAAAGGCGACGCGAACGCAAAGACGCGGACTTCGGCAACCGGAAGCTGTTCCAGCGGTGCCCAACTTGTTGGCCCGAAGAGCTAATAGTGGGGACCAGGCCAGGACTATCTCCCCAAGCCATCTCCCCCAGGCTCCTCCAGATCCACAGGGACCATTTATGCGCGGAAATGTCGGTCTGCCTCTTGCTACTTTGAAACCATTT
>JAXIVJ010019400.1:0-19696 GCA_036785665.1 Chirona hameri | reverse complement strand
TAAACTCTGTCCATTCAATGATGGAGCGTTCTCAGCATCCTATCCTAAATGAGTTAAACTTGCCGATTGCGAGGATACGTTGGATGGACTCGTAAAGTGTTAGGTAACGAGAGTGAACCTCACATACCGAGACCGAGAGTGAAACCGGAGAAAGCGGAAAAAAACATAAATAAATACAGATTTCCGTGTTGTCGGCATGACTTGCCGATGTCCCAACTATGTTATGGTATGCAGTATGCATAGGCGTACACAAGGGGGCGGGGGCAAACGGGGCAATTGCCCCCCCCCCCTCTTGAAGGTCTGTACGTACCCCCTTTGGTCGAAAAAATTAATGATTTTTTCTTTAAAGAGAAAAATGGTGAAAGTATGCCCTTTTAAAAATATAGTGGGCCAAATCCGTTGAGTTTTTTTTTGGTGGGAGTACTTTTTTTTTCTTCTTTTTAAATAAATTTAGTCCGAATGTTTTTGAATGGATGGATTTCCGAGGTCAGGATCCACGCTAAGCATAGCTTGTTGCGCAGGTCCTGACCCCACCACCCGATCGCGCAATTCCTGGCGTCCGGCAGAATTTAGAGACGGAAGTTTCACGTTCCCGACATACCTGGACACGGTCCCCCTGTCTTATCTGTCTTTATGTCCCCCTGAGCAAAAATTGCCCCCTACTGGAGCGAATCCTGGGTACGCTACTGGCAGTATGCACACTGCAATGTAAAGTAGTTGGTAGGGAACATATTTGGCGTTAACTTAACGCACTAGTTTAGCCCTATTCCCTGCGGGCGGCCAGAATTACGTTAACCTGCGGGTGAGGGGAGGGGGGCGATTCTGCCCCCCCCCCCCAGAGATCTCGAGAACCGCTCGGTCGATTTCAATGGAAAAACGCCATTCGATTCGTCATGATAAGATCTCTCTTTTTGGATCCCAAAATCTTTGTTTTGTTAAAAAATGGGGGGCCAGGAGGCAAAAAATGAAAAAAATGGGTGTTTTTTGAAAGGTCATTGCGGCCATGTGGCTCGACCGATTGCCATGCTCCAATCGTTTTTGAGCTTCAAATCTACTGGTATTTAATATATCAAAAGACAAAAAAAAATCATATGCGTATTCAGGGAACGTAAAATGGGGGATTTTTTTTTAAATATGTGCTGTTCGTGATTCTTTGGGACGACATGAACGTCACATGTGGGAATTATATGCTGTAATTTGTTAAATTTGATATATTGCGCATAGGCGGATCCAGGAGAAAAAAACATGGGCACCATGCGCGTAACGCTTTTATCATCTTACTAATTTGAAGTTGGACCTAATTTGAGGGTGGGTATTGCCTCCCATTTGTTTATCCTGAGTGTGCCTCTGCCCCCAAAATATGTACAATCCCAGTATCTATGATGCATATTACATTGAAATTGTTTCTGACGCATTGATTGCACTGCAAACCACGAAGGAAGTATGCGACGCAAAACCGCATTCGTAACATCCTCCCCAAAATAGGAGCCTGGAACCGCCTCTGCAGGACCAATGTTTTCAAAATTTTGACACAACACGCGCCATTCAATTTTGGGAAAAGTCACGAAGTTTCAGGACGCTAGGCCTAACGATTTATAAGCGGCAAGTGAAAAACCACCGGGAGGGGCAGAATCTGCCCCGCAGGGAATAGGGTTAAACTTCGTCCTAGTGTCCATTGTCCGTACGGCATGTGCTGCAACGTGAGACTAGTAAAATAGCGTGCCAACAAACATGCATACACATTTAAACATATACAACCTCCTTACTTGAAAATATATACACTTGCACTGAACACATTCCTTGTGCAGTCGGTCTCATAATGATCTTCGCTAGCTCTAAGTCTCCCACGGTAGGCAAAACGATAGCTGGCTGAATCCCGCACCGAGGAGGGGCCGGACCGGTTTGACAGCTCGCCCGGTGCTGGCCGATACTTGGCGGAATCTGCACCGCTCCGTCCTGGTCTGACACACACAGGCCGATCGGGGAATAACAATGCGCATGTGTGGCGGACCGTGGTTGGAAATAAACGCAGACCTAGAATGTCAAGTTAAATTCAAACGGCATTCGATAGACCTGGAAAATTTGTCGAGGGCAACATAATATTGTTGACCTCGGGGTCACTGATGACGTCACAGGTCAGGTCAAGTACAAAATGTTTGGGCGTGTCAAAAGGTCTCGATGGATGGAATTGTCGCGCAAAATTGCGATATTAAACGCATAAGCTGTCGATAAATCGGTATGATTCGTGTGTCTGACACTTCTAAGTACCTTTTTAAGCTGTTTATTACCTTGGGTCAGGTCAAGGTCATCCGAGCTCACGAGGTCAAACTGCAGATTACGGTCATTAGGCGTTGTAGCACATGTTTATGGGTTTGTTTTTCGTCTAGAACGCGAAAAATGACCTTAGAATATTGTTTGTTCCATATAAATAGAAGTAAAAAGCAAAAATGGAAATGCGTTCTTTACGCATAGTAATGCTGTGAGAAGTGGTCGATTTGTGTCATTTAAAAGTCATAACTCAGTCAGTTTTGAAGATATCAACTTTAAATTTGGTACACATATTCACCGCATACGTGTCGATCACATATATTCCGGTTTTTGGATAATTCCGATTTTTTCTTGAAAACTTTGTTTAAAAAAATGTATTTGAATTTCTCAAAATTTTGAATTAAAAAAACCCTGAAAAATCCGAGAAAGCAGTTTGATAGCATGGTCTATTGTCAGTAATTTGATTTAAGACAATTGAGTTTATCTCAAACATCCTAATTTTGCCAGAGTTTTCCGCAAACCATTATTTTGCAACAAAAACCGAAGAACATGACGTCACTCTGACGTCATTCCCGGTTGACCTATCATAGCCTCATATTTTTCCTTTTGCCAACATATGTAGAATTGATGTGAGAGAAGGTACTGCAAGTTTGGTGATGATACCGGAGTTCGTTTAGGAGTTATCGCAAAATAACGGGAGGGGGGGGGGGCAAAAAATAGCCCCCCCCAGTAAGTCGCGGGTTAATTGACACGTCCTTATACGTAAGAATAGCATAGCCAAAAAATAGAAACACGTCTGAGAAAAGGTATCCAAAAAGGTTGTACAATTTCGAAAACGTACTAAATTGTAAAGTTTTCGAAAATGAAAAATCAACATCTCCATGTCATAAAACAGCTCATTGCCATTCTAATGACATAATACATCTATATTGCTTCATAAATTCCCCGCCATATGGGCTGACAAAGATTGACACCTGCACCGTGAACTTATACAAATGTTCGAGGCAATATCTCCTTAACCACTGCTTGCATTGCTTTACAACTTTCACAGCTCACTTTAGCGCCCCAAGTTACCCCATATGCCAATTTTGTCCATAATCGGTGACATGACGGTGTCATTTTGCACTTTATTTTTGTCGATTTGTCGTGGAATGCCCCAGCTACAAAAAAAAACATTGGGATTTTTTAACTGAACCTAATTACCCTACTTAATACTAGTATACGTACTCCATACAACATAGGTACCTATGTAAGGAAATTCACACACGCGCTCCTCTGCCACCCAGCAGGCAGCAGGAGACCAAAGGCTGCGACGCTGCGTGTAAAATTATAACTTACGTTGGTTGTGAATCACTCCAAAAAAGCGTCAGACGCGCCACTTGCCTTATCCCTACTGTTACCAAAATGTTACCAAATAGAGGAAACACGAACGAGGCAAAAACAAGATTTCTTTCTTTCGCAAGAAGTTATTTTTTCGCAGGCAGTACCCATTTTCATCGCCAGTTTCAGCGAATTTTGAAGGGGGCTAATTTCTATTGCCGCCCCTGTCGAGCTTGGGATGGGGGGAGATTTTGCTCCTTCCGCCCTCTGGCTGGACATGACGCCGGGTCGGACTCGGGGTGATCGCTGGCGCTGTCGGCACTGAGCTCCTTCCTGGTCAGCTCCGACCGGGGCCGGGTCCGATGCCGCTGGGGCGGGGGTGAGGACGGCCGCCTGTCCGTCTGTGCTCCGCAGATGCGTGCAGGCAGAGCCGCTTTGCCACTTCAGCCAGCCACTGCTCTCGGAGCTGATTCGAGACTCTGGCTGCTACGATCTCTGGCGACGGACCGAGGAGACATCGGCCGAGGACGACGCACGGGAGCGGCCGTCCTCACCCCCGCCCCAGCGGCATCAGACCCGGCCCCGGTCGGAGCTGACCAGGAAGGAGCTCAGTGCCGACAGCGCCAGCGATCACCCCGAGTCCGACCCGGCGTCATGTCCAGCCAGGGGGCGGAAGGGGCAAAATATCCCCCCCATCCCAAGCTCGACAGGGGCGGCAATAGAAATTAGCCCCCTTCAAAATTCGCTGAAACTGGCGATGAAAATGGGTACTGCCTGCGAAAAAATAACTTCTTGCGAAAGAAACAAATCTTGTTTTTGCCTCGTTCGTGTTTCCTCTATTTGGTAACATTTTGGTAACAGTAGGGATAAGGAAAGTGGCGCGTCTGACGCTTTTTTAGAGTGATTCACAACCAACGTAAGTTATAATTTTACACGCAGCGTCGCAGCCTTTGGTCTCCTGCTGCCTGCTGGGTGGCAGAGGAGCGCGTGGGTGAATTTCCTTACATAGGTACCTATGTTGTATGGAGTACGTATACTAGTATTAAGTAGGGTAATTAGGTTCAGTTAAAAAATCCCAATGGTTTTCTTTTTGTAGCTGGGGCATTCCACGACAAATCGACAAAAATAAAGTGCAAAATGACACCGTCATGTCACCGATTATGGACAAAATTGGTATATGGGGTAACTTGGGGCGCTAAAGTGAGCTGTGAAAGTTGTATAGCAATGCAAGCAGTGGTTAAGGAGATATTGCCTCGAACATTTGTATAAGTTCACGGTGCAGGTGTCAATCTTTGTCAGCCCATATGGCGGGGAATTTATGAAGCAATTTAGACGTATTATGTCATTAGAATGGCAATGAGCTGTTTTATGACATGGAGATGTTGATTTTTCATTTTCGAAAACTTTACAATTTAGTACGTTTTCGAAATTGTACAACCTTTTTGGATACCTTTTCTCAGACGTGTTTCTATTTTTTGGCTATGCTATTCTTACGTATAAGGACGTGTCAATTAAGTGAGAAAAAATGACATTGAGGAATATTTGCATCCAATCAAATTTTGTCATTTTACATGCAATATCATAAATAAAAGGTTGTCCAAGTAGTAGCCTTCGTCTTATCTGAGGATCGTGGATGGGCGCGCCAAGCAGCTTTAACTCGTCCATGGAAACTTCCCGGATGTTGGGAAGGACGTTGTGGAGCTGCTGTAGAGCGTTGGGCTTATCCTGATGTGTGTCTGCTCCTAGGAAAGTAACCTCACACTTTGTTGCATTAATGCTGAGACCCACTTTGTCCATTTCTGCCTTGATTCGTTGGATGCTGGAGATGACGCGTGTCATTGGACCCGCCAGTGTACCGTCGTCTAAGTACCAGACGTTGATGTCTGTGTCTGCGGCTCTGGCGGCGGAGTCCACTGCTAGCGAGAACAGCAGAGAACTTAGTGGGTCCCCCTGCTGAATCCCCGTTTGGGACAAGGTTTTGCTTTCTCCGATGAAGAGGGGTGCGGCGCCGTGGTAGCCTTGCCATACGAGTGGATAGATGGCAGGTGCCCTAGCTCGTACAGCCTCCAACATTGCGTCTCTGCGTGCGGAGTTGAACGCATTGGAAACGTCCAATTTCACGAGTACTCTGTTGTCAACGGCCGCTTCATACTCGTGCATATATGCTCTGACAGCACGCACTGCTGCCTCACAGCCGTTTCTTGTGGCCACACCGGGCTGTATAGGCCACAGCTGAGCTCCGATCTGCCGAGAGACGGCTGTCACGGCGACTTTGGCGGCGATTCGGCGGTATACACTTCCCACAGCGATGGGTCGCAGACCACCATCCTTTTTCAGCAGCGCGATCAAGGACGCACCAAAAAACGCCGGTGTCGCACACTTTGGGAGGCGACCGCTCAACGCCAGGTTAGTGAGCGCCGTAAGAGCCGTGAGCAGGCGCACCCCAGCCTCGGCAGTGTTTTCGGAGAGGAGGGAGCGCAAGTGGACAGGTCGGACCCCATTTAGGCCTGCGCTCGAACTGATGGGAAAGAGTTGATGACCCTCATTATGTCTGCCTCGGTGGCTACCAGCTACTTCATCGTCGGGTGGTGGGATGCCACGTAGGTCAGTGGGCGGCTCCGGGTGTTTTTCTCGCATCGTTTTCATGACGTCGTCTGTTGTGGGCGCGAAGGAGTCGTCTGATGTTAGAGCTCGCAGTGCTCCCCGAATGTCGCCGTCTGTGAGCTTTGAAGTTACGCGGCGTGACATCGCTGTCATCTTGTCCACTGGACGATGTCCGCGGGTGCGTTTGGTGGGTGCGGAGCAGTGTCTCGGGATTTCCGCTCTGTGACAAATTGAGGCGTACCTGGTTGGCTAAAGAAACTCTCGTTTTGTTACCCGCGTCACTCCCAACTCTTAAGGCAGAGTAAGCAAAACGCATCAGTTTTCGCCGTGCTTGCTCGGTGCCCAAAGAGACGACCGCATTGATCAGACGGGGGAGTTCGTCGGCCACAGCAATGCGGGCTCCTTTCGGAATCAGGGGTAGAACCCGACCTCTTCATGAGAACCTCTCGGGGCCCTAGCGGGCCCCGAGAGGTGCTCGGCCTGTCAGACGGGCTTCCAGCCCGTCCAGAGCGTGCTGGGTTTCTTCACCGCGTCGGGCAGCCTAAGATTCGCTCGTAGCCATGACTAAAAACCCAATTGCCGTCGCCGGGATTCGAACCGGAAACCCTCCGCATGGAAGCCGCATGGAAGCATTTTGGAAGCCTTAACCACTAAGCCACAGATGAGTATGGGTGGGTAGGCACTGTGCCACATCTAACCCGGCTATGTAGCGGAAATATCGTCAGGTTGCCAGATTGTTGCCAGTCACTGTAGTTATCGCTAGATGTGGCACTTCTTCGTTTACCAAAAAATTACGCCATTTTTTCATATATTTCGCCAAGTGACAAATAAATACACATTCATATATCAGCGGTGTTAGCAGGTGGGTTGGCGGCAGTCATTACTGTTCATTGGTCATGAGCAGTACGACTGCGTGCCTGTTCTCCGTTTGCTGACGCTGCTGCTGCTGACGGCTGCCGACCAATAGGAAGTGTCGGCGGCTCGCCGTTCTCCACAATCATCACTCCCAGCGGGGTTCAGTAGCCGTAGCTGGTGCTGGGTTTCTCTACGTCATCAATGACATCAGGGATGGGGCGTCCTGCGGCGTCGATCAGAGGACCGGGCAGGGGGCGAGCGCCGAGCGGACCGAGAGGGCCGAGACTGAGGAGACCACGACCAAGGGGACCATGGCCGAGGGGACCACGGCCCAGGGGATTACGTCCCAAAGGACCAGGTCCAAGAAGACCTCCAGTGAGGGGACCAGGTCCCAGGGAACTACGACCCAGGAGACCAGGTCCAAACGGCCTTCCGGTGAGGGGCACGTGGCTCAGGGTTCCTCCGCCGAGTGCCGAGCCGAAGGGCGCCGGTCCGCCGGGGCCGCCGGGCGCGCCGGGAGGCGGGAACTGCGCCTCGCCCTCGTACGTCATCGTGGCCTGGAATCCACTGTCGCCCTCCACCGAGTAGGTGACGAGCTGAGTGCGTCCGTCGGGCAGTAGCACACGATACTCGCCCTGCGTCACCACGCCATCGCTCTCCTGCTGGTGGCCGTAGTGGTTGCCGTAGCCAGGCTTGTCCACGGCCCAGTTGAAGCTGAACGGCACGCCGGGCCCGTCTAGCAGGCCGTCTGGTCGCAGCTGCGGCGTGCTGCCCTGGTTGGAAAGGCGGTCGGCCAGCGGTCCTCCGAAGCGGCCGCCCAGAGGACCGCCCAGACGGCCGTCCAGAGGGCCGAGTCTGCCGCGGGCCCCGAGAGGTCCTCGGCCTGCCAGACGGGCGTCCAGCGCGTCCAGAGCGGCGGCCCGCTCCTCTTGGGCCGGCGTGAGCGGCGGCGGCGCGCCGTACGAGCCGCCCTGCGGGGCGGCGCAGGCGACGGCCAGCACCAGCGGTACACACAGCAGACACCTCATTGCAGACTGCAGACGGTGCGGTGGGTGAGCAGCAGACGGCAGACGAGTATGCCCTCCGCCGGCCGGCCGCCGGTTATATACTGGCGGGTCGGCGGCCGGCGGCACCACAAGGTCAGCCGACAACTGGTCTGCGGTCAGAGACGCGCCGCCGAGACCGACGGTGGCAGGCCCGCTCTTACATCGAGAAACATAAAATATGTCAAAAATGCATACAAATATATTATCAGAGGCGGCTCCAGGAAAGCAAAAAGTGATCTCGATGTACACACTAAAACACAGTTTCCGATCAGAACCTTCCTAAATACTAAGTTATGGAACGGGCGGTTCCATGACTTAGTATTTAGGAAGGTTCTGATCGGAAAATGTGTTTTAGCGTGTACATCGAGATCACTTTTCGCTATCGCCTGTTCAAGCTATTGTCTTTAAATTTACAGACAATCTGCCCAGACTAGTTTTAGGAAAAGTTATACAATTTCAGAAGCCTACCACTAGCCATTTCAAAGATATTTCAGAAAAACATGAGGGATGCGCAGAATCTGCGCAGAATCGGACCCCATTTGGGTCTGCGCTCGAACTGGTGGGAAAGAGTTGATGACCCTCATTATGTCCGCCTCGGTGGCTACCAGCGGCACTACTTCATCGTCGGGTGGTGGGATGCCACGTAGGTCAGTGGGCGGCTCCGGGTGTTTTTCTCGCATCGTTTTGATGACGTCGTCTGTTGGGGGCGCAAAGGAGTCGTCTGATGTTAGAGCTCGCAGTGCCCCCCGAATGTCGCCGTCTGTGAGCTTTGAAGTCACGCGGCGTGACATCGCTGTCATCTTGTCCACTGGACGATGTCCGCGGGTGCGTTTGGTGGGTGCGGAGCAGTGTCTCGGGATTTCCGCTCTGAGACAAATTGAGGCGTACCTGGGTGGCTAAAGAAACTCTCGTTTTGTTACCCGCGTCACTCCCAACTCTTAAGGCAGAGTAAGCAAAACGCATCAGTTTTCGCCATGCTTGCTCGGTGCCCAAAGAGACGACCGCGTTGATCAGACGGGCGAGTTCGTCGGCCACAGCATTGCGGCCTCTTTTCGGAATCAGGGGTAGAACCCGACCGCTTCATGAGAACCTCTCGGGACCTCGCGGGCCCCGAGAGGTGCTCGTCCTGTCAGACGGGCGTCCAGCCCGTCCAGAGCGTGATGGGTTTCTTCACCGCGTCGGGCAGCCTAAAATTCGCTCGCAGCCATGACTAAAAACCCAATTGCCGTCGACGGGATTCGAACCGGAAACCTTCCGCATGGAAGCCGCATGGAAGCATTTTGGAAGCCTTAACCACTAAGCCACAGATGAGTATGGGTGAGTAGGCACTGTGCCACATCTAACCCGGTTATGTAGCGGAAATATCTTCAGGTTGCCAGTTTGTTGCCAGTCACTGTAGTTATCGCTAGATGTGGCACTTCTTCGTCTACACAAAAATGTACGCCATTTTTTTTCATATAATTCGCAAAGTGACAAATAAATACACATTCATATATCAGCAGTGTAAACAGGTGGGTTTGCGGCAGTCATTATTACTGTTCATTGGTCATGAGAAGCACGACTGCGTGCCTGTTCTCCGTCTGCTGACGCAGTTGCTTCTGACGATAGCCGACCAATAGGAAGTGTCGGTTCGCCGTTCTCCACAATCATCACTCCCAGCGGGGTTCAGTAGTCGTAGCTGGTGCTGGGTTTCTCTACGTCATCAACGACATCAGGGATGGGGCGTCCTGTGGCGGCGATCAGAGGACCGGGCAGGGGGCGAGCACCGAGCGGACCGAGAGGGCCGAGACCGAGGGGACCACGACCAAGGGGATCACGACCCAGGGGGATCACGTCCCAAGGGACCAGGTCCAAGAGGACCTCCAGTGAGGGGACCAGGTCCCAGGGAACCACGACCCAAGAGACCAGTTCCAAGGGGCCTTCCGGCGAAGGGACCAGGTCCAAACGGCCTTCCGGTGAGGGGCACGTGGCTCAGGGTTCCTCCGCCGAGTGCCGAGCCGAAGGGCGCCGGTCCGCCGGGGCCGCCGGGCGCGCCGGGAGGCGGGAAGTGCGCCTCGCTATCGTACGTCATCGTGGCCTGGAAGCCGCTGTCGCCCTCCACCGAGTAGGTGACGAGCTGGGTGCGTCCGTCGGGCAGTAGCACACGGTACTCGCCCTGCGTCACCACGCCGTCGCTCTCCTGTTGGTGGCCGTAATGGTTGCCGTAGTCAGGCTCGTCCACGGCCCAGTTGAAGCTGAACGGCACGCTGGGCCCATCTAGCAGGCCGTCTGGTCGCAGCTGCGGCGGGTTGCCCTGGTTGGAAAGGCGGTCGGCCAGCGGCCCTCCGAAGCGGCCGCCCAGAGGACCGCCCAGACGGCCGTCCAGAGGGCCGAGGCTGCCACGGGCCCGGAGAGGCACTCGGCCTGCCAGACGGGCGTCCAGCGCGTCCAGAGCGGCGGCCCGCTCCTCTTGGGCCGGCGTGAGCGGCGGTGGTGCGCCGTACGAGCCGCCCTGCGGGGCGGCGCAGGCGGCGGCCAGCACCAGCGGTACACACAGCAGACACCTCATGGCAGACTGCAGACGGTGCGGTGGGTGAGCAGCAGACGGCAGACGAGTATGCCCTCCGCCGGCCGGCCGCCGGTTATATACTGGCGGGTCGGCGGCCGGCGGCACCGCAAGGTCAGCCGACAACTGGTCTGCGGTCAGAGACGCGCCGCCGAGACCGACGGTGGCAGGCCCGCTCTTACATCGAGAAACATAAAATATGTCAAAAATACATACAAATATATTATCAGAGGCGGCTCCAGGAAAGCGAAAAGTGATCTCGATGTACACGCTAAAACACAGTTTCCGATCAGAACCTTCCTAAATACTAAGTCATTTAACGGGCCGTTCCATGACTTAGTATTTAGGAAGGTTCTGATCGGAAACTGTGTGTTAGCGTGTACATCGAGATCACTTTTCGCTATCGTCTGTTCAAGCTATTGTCTTTAAATATACAGACAATCTGCCCAGACTAGTTTTAGGAAAAGTTATACAATTTCAGAAGCCTACCTCTAGCCATTTCGAAGATATTTGAGAAAAACATGAGGGATGCGCAGAATCTGCCCCATCCCTGCCTTTAATAGGGTTACGCAGGCCGCTGTTTTGGGCTTCCAGCTATGCGGTACAGCATAACTTCAGGCGTTTACTACTAGTGCCATCTATTGACAGAAATATAGGTTGACATGTGTGTTGTTGCTTTTGATATAAGGCGGCGATTCTCAGCGTCAGGGCATAGTGTAATAAATAACAAGTGAAGACACTTCGATTTTTCTGTGTAGTGCATTTTCTCCTGCAAGAAGTTCCTTTCGCGCAAATCAAAACTAATGTTTGACGATGTATGTTGTTTACGATATTTTAGACCAACAGAATTATGCATTCAACAAGTCCACTCGGACTGACAGTTTTGGTATATTTAATCCAGATGCAAAACAAAATATTACCTTTTTATTAGGTTTTGTTATTTGTATTTGGTGAAATGAAAAAAGAAGGAAAGTACTATTGACATATTATACGAAATGTAAATAGCGGCATTCAAATAAGAAAAGGCACTGAGCTTAATCAACAACGCATTTAATAAGCCCATGACATTGTATTGTCCTCTTTTTTCGGCAATTTGGATGCATTCAATCGAAAGCCACCAAATTGCAGTGATAAAGTGCGATAAAAAACATGTGTTCTCAACTACAAACTAATCAAAGAACGAGATCTTCAAAACATAGCGAAATAGTTCTGAGCCCATAAAAATGTACTACGTTCTTCATGAGCTCACGGCACTTGATTGTCCTCTGTTTTCGGCAATTGTAATGCATTCAAGATAGAAAGGCATTCAATGTCCGTCATAAAATGCAATACAAAACATGGGTTCTCAACTATAAACTTATCAAAGAATGAGATCCTCAAAGCATGGTGAAATAGCACCCAGCCTAATCAACAACGCATTTCATAAGCCAATGGCACGTGATTGTCCTCTGTTTTCGGTAATTGTAATGCATTCAATGTAGAAAGACATTCAATGTCTGTCATAAAGTGCAGTAAAAAAAACATGGGTTCTCAACTATACATATGTGAATGAGATCAAAGAGCGAGGTCTTTGAAGCATATCGGAAGAGCCGTTTCTCTTGTTCCATTTTTAGCTTGGCGCCCTATCTGCTAAATTGGCAATACCACTCGTTGATAAATCACGTGGGCAGATATGAATCGAAAGAAAAGCGAAAAACAGGGAAATTGTCTTATTTGGCCTTCTTGGTCCTGAACTTTCTTGAAAACATTTTGTCAACTGATACGCTGCCAGTATAATATTTATAATATGTCCGTTCATTGCGTTCATATAGGCTTCATAGTTCTTGCACCTTTCTCCGCCACTGCACCATGGCTACTTCAGATCATGGTTAGAAAATCACTGGCCTGCTCAAACCCTCTATAAACAGTGTCTTCGGGAACCATCTGCAACGTTGTTGAGAAACCATACAGGCTTGTTAGAACGATCATCATGGTTATGCGGCCAATGCCGAAAAGACCTGGGCAAGTCGACCGAATCATCTTCACAGCGATGGGCAAGGCAGGGCACAGTTCGAACAGTCTCCAGAGGTTTTTACATCGATTCCATCAGGGTCAACCTCCAGTCACACCTGCTCATTAATTCACGCCTGCATGAAAGAAAGAAAACAATATACATCAAAAGAACGAATGAGGAGAAGCCTCAACCGTCTCAGGGTCCGGCTATCAAGATGTAAAAAGCAGTGGGAAAAGGTCAAAGAAGACCTAGAAAATGTCAGTCTTTCATCAGAAAATCGTGTCCAACTGCTTTAAAAATACTTTCATGGGCAGAAACTATCATTCTTGAGCTCACAAATAAGGCTCGCAAACAGAAAAGGTAAAGGAAAAAGATACTTCGAAACAGATATAAAAATTGTCCTAGCACTGTACCTTAAGAGCCCTCAGGCCTACCGGCTTTTGTCAAAAATGTTTGTATTGCCATCAACAACGTATCTGGCACGTTTGAAGGAGATGATGAAGACGAGTAACGGATTTAATCATCAACAAAGTCTCTGGCACGTTGGAAGGAGATGATCAAGACGAGTAACGGATTTAATAATCAATACCACGGCGCCCTGCGCCGTGGTACCATGGCGCCCTGCGCCATCATGTGACCATGTGACCATCATGTGACCATGTGACCATCATGTTACCATGGCGCCCTGCGCCATGATTGGCATTGTGTGTTTAATAATAGTGTCTTCGCAAGTTGCACACGTATGTGTATATGGTTGGAAGGATTATCTGAACGTAGCTTTTACTGACCCTAATTTTCTCGCCAAAACTCGATGGGATGGAATCTCCCCACTTGTATTACCGCGGCGCGGATCAGATCAAGCTTTGTCTTTGCGCTGATCATGTGAACAGGCACTTGAAGTGTTTATTTTTCACGTTGGGTGGTCCAACTTGTTTTAAAGCTTCAAGTGATGTTATATGAGGGCAACCCTCTGATACCAACCTGAATTGCATACTGTGCTAACTCGGGTTTGTTATAATTCGGACTAATATCGACGCATTTAGCCACTAGATTTCGAGTATGCTGCTTTGAAAAGGACGCTGTATGACAACCGAGCAATTAATATGCAGGAATTATTTTAGCGCTTATGTAAAAAATGCACGTTCTTTCGTCGTGCAAATTTTATTTAGAAAATAATAAAAACTGGAGGAAATATAGCACACAAAAGTTGTGTCCAAAAACTTAGTGTCCACTCGTTATATCGGGCATCGCGTCTTTTTCTAGCAATTCTGCATCTCTAATCAGCACAATGTTACATGCAAGGGCTCATTGTTTGGGAATGACGTTTGGTGACGTCATACCAAGGCGTGAGTAACCATTTCGGCCACCCCTAAACGAAGGAAAAGCATTACAAGGTTTTGCACGGAAAAATGTATTGGTGTCTTCACTTGTTATTTATTACACTATGGGCATAGTTACTGCTTTTGGCGACAAGAATGGCCCACTAACTCGTACGAGAATGCGGCCGCTGACCAGCGGCGGCGGAGGCAGAATGTGGTCAGCAGCAGGCTCAGAGGTGACCGACTCGTCCTGCGCAGCCAACCCCCTGTCGCCGCCGTCCGGAGAGGTTACCGAGGGGGATGGCAGTCCAGCGAAACTGTCGAGGCCGCATCTGGGCTGAGGGGGGGGGGGAGTATCAGGGAGGGGTTGGGGGTATAGATAACAACGTGAACCCGTGTGATGGAGCTATATTGTATTTGTATTGCAGCTGAAGCATATTCTCATGTGAAAATATATGAAAAGAATGACCTACTAACTCGTATCCAGATTGCAATTAAATGTAGGTACATTATCCGTTCTTCAAAGAACGCACTATACAAAATTTATCTCCAACGCGTTAACTCTACTGGGAATCCAATTACTCTATAATCAGACATTTTTGCGCTTAGATTCTATTTTGCGCAGTTAAAATCGACAGCACAGAAACACGACAGTTGCCGCAAATTGCACACCTAAAATGCGCTCGTGATAGACTTTTCTTAAAGCTACAAATATCTCTTTTTTTAAAAAAAAATATTATAATCACGGCAAACTTTGAAGAAAGGTAAATAAACGCATCCCAAATTCGCATGTGCCATTTTGCCACTGTCTTCATGCATAACAAGTGAGAAAAATGCATATTTAAAATTATGTTCGAAACTGCACCGTAAGCCGACAAATCGTTGTAAATTGCGCCGTTGTTTGACAGCTCAAATTGGGCTTTAATGGTCGAGTTTTGGGTTTAAACAGCAAAGGCGGCTGAGCATCTTAATGCATTCAAGGGATAAAGGGAATAGGTCACATTGAAAGTTGTCTTGAAATTTTGGTTATACGGAATTTTGGTCATACGGTTATACGGTACTCTGGGCGGTCCTCTGGGCGGTACTCTGGGCGGCCATCTGGGCGGTACTCAGGGCGGTCCTCTGGGTGGTCCTCTGGGCGGTCCTCTGGGCGGCCCGCACGGCCTGCTGGGGCGGGCCGCTTCGGAGGGCCGCTGGCTGGCCGCCTGCCCAACCAGGGCAATCTGCCGCAGCTGCGACCGGACGGCCTGCTGGCCGGGCCCGGCGTGCCGTACAGCTTCAACTGGGCCGTGGACGAACCTGACTACGGCAACCACTACGGCCACCAGCAGGAGAGTGACGACATGGTGACGCAGGGCGAGTACCGCGTGCTGCTGCCCGACGGACGCACCCAGATCGTCACCTACTCGGTGGAGGGCGACAGCGGCTTCCAGGCCACAGTGACGTACGAGGGCGAGGCGCAGTTCCCGCCTCCCGGCGCAACCGGCGGCCCCGGCGGACCGGCGCCCTTCGGCTCGGCACTCCACGGAGGACCCCTGAGCCGCGTACCCCTCGCCGAAAGGCCCCTTGGACCGGGTCCCTTCGCCAGAAGGCCACTTGAACCTGGTCCCTTTGCCGGAAGGCCTCTTGGACCTGAATCCTTCGCCGGAAGGCCCCTTGGACCTGGTCCCTTCGCTGGAGGTTATCTTGGCTGTGCTCCCCTGGGCCGTAGTCCCCTCGGCCGTAGTCCCCTTGGTCGTGGTCCCCTCGGTCTCGACCCTCTCGGTCCGCTCGGTGCTCGCCCCCTGCCCGGTCCTCTGATCGACGCCGCAGGACGCCCCATCCCTGATGTCGTTGATGACGTAGAGAAACCCAGCACCAGCTACGGCTACTGAACTCCGCTGGGAGTGATGATTGTGGAGAACGGCGAGCCGACACTTCCTATTGGTCGGCTGGTCGTCAGCAGCAGCAGCGTTAGCAGACGGAGAGCAGGCACGCAGTCGTACGACTCATGACCAATGAACAATAATGACTGGCGCCCACCAACCTGCTTACAACCGCTGATATATGAATGTATATTTATTTGTCACTTTGCGAAATATATGAAAAATGATAATTGATGGGTTTTTACACCGCGCTGAGTTGGCTCTCCAGTCTCGGTTAAAAAAGATTGACTATGGCGCCATTAACAATGGACAAAGTACCTGTCAATACGAGTCGAAATAATGATTTGTTCAACATTATTACACTGAAGTTGTTTTTAAAAGGCAAATACCAAGATGGCAAAGTGGGAAAATGGGGGCAAACGGACACCATAACTTCTTTGAATACAGAAGAGCACTGATACATTGTCCCAGAAATCGGCAATGGATCATTTGAAGGCTGTTCAAGTAGTCACGTGTCTGGTACAAAGGACAGCTCGAAAATCATTTATGAAAAGATATGACGTTGAAACAGGCCGGTAGCCAGCCGGGTGCACTGGGTGCCAGTTGCACTCTCTGGGAGCTATGAGCACACTCTGACCTTTGTCCGTGCACCCCCAGTAGTTAATGTGAAGGAGATTCGCAGTCAAACAAAAACAATTTGAAACAAGCGCTTTTGTACCTTTCAGTACAATCCACTAAGTAGGACACCTATTAAGACACTTTTGTTCTGAGGCAATATTTAAATTTGTCATGCTAGACTTAGGATTGATAAATATATCCTAATGGTTGTGCAATGTGCACCCTATAAGAATGATTGTGCATCCCTTGGAAGTTCTGTCTGGTTACGGTGTGGCGTTGCAAACAAATATACTAAAGCGATTTTTTTGCCCATTTTGCCCCATGCCTGAGCCGGGTAAAACGACCCACTCTCAGGACAAAATGGACACAATGACTGTGACTTGATTTTGCGTGTTTGTGATAATTCTTCATCTTCCGTTATCCTTCAAACATCTATTTCGACCATTTTATAGAAGAAAAATATTGCGATATGACCACTTAACTTTTATTTATACAATTTTATTTTTGAAACGAAAATGCATTTCACCATTTCTACCTATCATTGATTCCCTATGATTATCTTGTTTGCCGTGGTTCTAAAATAGGGGGTCATTATCCCACTTAGGGTAGGATAGAGCTTTCGGAAGGGGGTAATGGCGATTGAGCAGCTCTGCGTTTCCTCAGCCCATAAGAGGCTAAGGAAGGTGCTGGTGGTATTTGCAGTCGTGTGACTGCTCCAGACAAGGTAAAATCCTCAACTTAAATTGGTGATTTTGTTTTGTTATTTTAATATTTTGACGTGAATTTTCCAACCCGCGAGCTCGGATTTTTCTTGTTTGATTTTGCATGTCACGAGTCAAAACAAAACAAAATCACGTCTAAATTTCCACATGCGTTTCTGCGTGAAGATAAAGTAATCAACAGCTAGCAGGAAATCAAGATGGCCAATTTCACAAAGCAAAAACGTTTGTAATTACAAAAAAAAAAATTGTTATTACAAATAATAAGGAAATTGGTCTACTTACGAGGCCCTTCCGCGCTTTCGACGCAGAGGGGCGCCCTGCGCCTTCGGTGCAAGGGAGGGCGGCCCCCGCCGCCCCCTGTATCCGCCACTGTCCAGTATAGAGTGAATTACACCACATGACAGGATTCATGAATCAATCCGGTAATTTCGAAGTTTAACATCTAGCCCATGTGCTAGATGTTCGCCGTGATCACCATGATCGCCGTGACACCATGATCGCCGACCTCACCCCTACATCCCGTTTTCCTGCTCGAAGTTGAGTTTGACCCTGTTTTACTAACGTGTATCCTTTTCCACATCGTGCAGCCTTCACACTCTGCGGTCGGCGGCACCGTGTCACTGGCCGCCGTGATCGCCCGGGGCCTTCCAGCCCCACGCAGTCGGTTGTGCGAGTCGCCCCCTGACCCCTGCCCTGCCCTGCCCATCCCGCTGGCTAATCACGCCATCTGAGCACCCGGCGCCACTGTGCCGTACCAGACACCATGGCCCGACGGACCATCTGCGCTGTATTAGGGTGCGATCGGCAACACGACGAATTCGCTCTCCGACGAATTCGCTGTCTCCTGCGTTATGTAACAACAAAATTATCCGCCGGTTTTGTCACTGCCGCGCCGTGTCATGGTTTGTGTAGTAATAGGGGCCTTGGTTTGTGTGGTTATTTTACTTGTTTTCAGAAATCACGATACTTTGAACTTTGTCAGTACTCAGCAACACTGCAGTCAATACAGCAATACTGCAGATGACGTTATGGCACACTGCAAAATAAAATAGCCCTCCCCGACGACTGGTTTGGAAATTCGCGCTCCGACAGAGCGAATTCGTCGGGCGAATTCGCTCGTTTGCAGATTCGTCGTGTTGCCGAACACAAACTGAGCGAATATTCGGCGTCCGACGAATCACCGACGAATTCGTCGTGTTGCCGATCACACCCTTAGTCTGCGGCCGCCAGCCCCGCACAACGGAAACGCTAATGTTTCGTCGCAGCGATAGTCGTGCGTCTGAGGCAGCGCGTTATCCATGTTCCAATGAATATTGGCCAATTAGTCACAGATGTATATATATACTATATATATATATATATATATTATATATATATAAAAATATATATATACTATATATATATATAATTTATATATATATATAATATATATATATATATATATTATATATATATATATATATATATATATATATATATATATATATATTATATATATATATATATATATATATATTATATATATATATATATATATATATATATATATATATATATATATATATATATATATATATATTATATATATATATATATATATATATATATATATATATATATATATATATATATATATATATATATATATATATATATATATATATATATATATATATATATATATAGTATATATATATATATATATATATATATATTATATATATATATATATATATATATATATATATATATATATAGTATATATATATATATATATATATATATATATATATATATATATACTATATATATATATATATATATATATATATATATATATATATATATATATATATATATATATTAATATATTATATATATATATATATACTATATATATATAGTATATATATATATATTATATATATATATATTAATATATATATATATATATATATATATATATATATATATATATATATATATATTATATATATATATATATATATATATATATATATATATATATATATATATATATATATATATATATATATATATATATATATATATATATATATATATATATATATATATATATATATATATATATATATATATATATATATATATTATATATATATATATATATATATATATATATATATATATATATATATATATATATATATATATATATATATATATATATATATAATATATATATATATATATATATATATATATATATATATATATATATATATATATATATATATATATATAATATTATATATATATATATATATATATATATATATATATATATATATATATATATATATATATATATATATATATATATATATATATATATATATATATATAATAGTATATATATATATATAATATATATATATATATATATATATATATATATATATATATATATATATATATATATATATAATATATATATATATATATATAATATATATAATATATATATATATATATATATATATATATATATATATATAT
>JAXIVJ010019399.1:15000-19696 GCA_036785665.1 Chirona hameri | reverse complement strand
GTTAGGACGCTGATAAGTGCGACTCAGGACGCTGATAAGTGCGACTCATGGTATGGGATGTGGCGGCCGCTGAGGCGGTTAGGACGCTGATAAGTGCGCCTCATGCTATGGGATGTGGCGGCCGCTGAGGCGGTTAGGACGCTGATAAGTGCGACTCATGGTATGGGATGTGGCGGCCGCTGAGGCGGTTACGACGCTGATAAGTGCGACTCAGGACGCTGATAAGTGCGCCTCATGCTATGGGATGTGGCGGCCGCTGAGGCGGTTAGGACGCTGATAAGTGCGACTCATGCTATGGGATGTGGCGGCCGCTGAGGCGGTTAGGACGCTGATAAGTGTGACTCATGCTATGGGATGTGGCGGCCGCTGAGGCGGTTAGGACGCTGATAAGTGTGACTCATGCTATGGGATGTGGCGGCCGCTGAGGCGGTTAGGACGCTGATAAGTGCGACTCATGCTATGGGATGTGGCGGCCGCTGAGGCGGTTAGGACGCTGATAAGTGCGACTCATGGTATGGGACGTGGCGGCCGCTGAGGCGGTTAGGACGCTGATAAGTGCGACTCATGGTATGGGATGTGGCGGCCGCTGAGGCGGTTAGGACGCTGATAAGTGCGACTCATGCTATGGGATATGCCGGCCGCTGAGGCGGTTAGGACGCTGATAAGTGCGACTCATGGTATGGGATGTGGCGGCCGCTGAGGCGGTTAGGACGCTGATAAGTGCGACTCATGGTATGGGATATGGCGGCCGCTGAGGCGGTTAGGACGCTGATAAGTGCGACTCATGGTATGGGATGTGGCGGCCGCTGAGGCGGTTAGGACGCTGATAAGTGCGACTCATGCTATGGGATGTGGCGGCCGCTGAGGCGGTTAGGACGCTGATAAGTGCGACTCATGCTATGGGATGTGGCGGCCGCTGAGGCGGTTACGACGCTGATAAGTGCGACTCATGCTATGGGATGTGGCGGCCGCTGAGGCGGTTAGGACGCTGATAAGTGCGACTCATGGTATGGGATGTGGCGGCCGCTGAGGCGGTTAGGACGCTGATAAGTGTGACTCATGGTATGGGATGTGGCGGCCGCTGAGGCGGTTAGGACGCTGATAAGTGCGACTCATGCTATGGGATATGGCGGCCGCTGAGGCGGTTAGGACGCTGATAAGTGCGACTCATGCTATGGGATGTGGCGGCCGCTGAGGCGGTTAGGACGCTGATAAGTGTGACTCATGGTATGGGATGTGCCGGCCGCTGAGGCGGTTAGGACGCTGATAAGTGTGACTCATGGTATGGGATGTGGCGGCCGCTGAGGCGGTTAGGACGCTGATAAGTGCGACTCATGCTATGGGATGTGGCGGCCGCTGAGGCGCCACCACTACGGACAGTACAGACAGTGTCCAGGGACGGACCCATGGGCGTCGCCACCACTACGGACAGTACGGGCAGTGTCCAGGGGCGGACCCATGGGCGTCGCCACCACTACGAACAGTACGGACAGTGTCCGTACAAGTTCGCGAACCCCCAAAAACTTGTACGGACTGTCCGTACAAGTTTGCGGAACCATTTAAAGGTGCATGATTAGAGATATGGATACCTGAAATGTTTATACTATAATTATCTTCAGATGGACAATTTGTGACGAATCGTGACGAATTACCTCTATTCATGGAACTTATTGATCAACAGAAGACAAAAACATATTATTGTCCCCTCCCCAACTTGAACGCACAAATGGCCGCCAGTTGGAATGAAATGTTAACGTTTTTCGTCTGGAGTTCGGAATAGGAGTATGTGCGAAAATGGCAAGAGGCATTGACATTTTGCCCTTGTCATTGTGAAAACGTTTAGCCGTTTAGTGAGCGGTGCTTGATGTCAAAGCGGGTAGTGAAAGTTTGGGGATGATATTGGCCGTAGTTTACGAGATATTGCGAAATACGCGAGGGAGCAAAACAAAATACTCTCGTGTTCTAGTCAGGACCGAGTCACTAGCCCAGTAACATATGGTCAGGCCGTAATTTTACTGAGCTGTTGTCAGCGCCAGGCTTCCTCCTGGCGCTGACAACGCTGATGCACGCGCGTTTTATTTTACAAGGATCCAAGCACAGTGTATTAGGTCTAATCCGCGCCGTGCTGGGGAGGGGGGCGTTTGGATGTACCTCCTGAAATTTTAGGAATTCCAAGGAACAAACGGGAGAGCTAGAGACGTGCTAGCTAGAGACGTGTGACTGATACCACAGTGTTTATCTCGTCGAAATGCGTCTCCCCATATGCAACATGACCAACCTGGGTCACCAAAATACCTTGACCTTAGGTCAAAGGCGCAGGCAAGGGGGGGGGGGGGGGGGGCAGGGGATCTGGGATGCTTTCAAGAGATGTTTTGTAATTTCACCTAAAAATGTTCACACGCAGCCTCTATTTCTTTCGTCTTTCATAAAGAGAGGCCACGAATCAATTTTGAATAAGAGGTTGTTAAAGTCGGAGAGGGTGACCTCTGGTCAAATGCGAGACAGGAAATGTCGCACGATTAAAAAAAAAACGCTTATCGGATACGTATTCCAATGATTGCATATATGGGTATTAAAAGAGCAATACGAGCAACGTATAATGGCCAGATGCCCATCCTTGAGATAGGTCCGAATATGCAGCCAGCATTGGAGGCTGTTTTAAAACCAAAAACAGGGTGTGCGATGTATTATAGGGTTTTGCTCGACTGTAAACATGGGCTGAATAGATATCGATTGAAATCAGAGGATAAATCGAATAGAGAATTAGGACGTAACCTTGAGTGGGCCGAACTCTATCTCAGGTTTGGCACATGCACAAAGAACACGACGTTGCTATGGTTTCGGGATAGGCTCATGCATCGAATACTGACCACAAACACCTTGGCTGCCAAATTCACGGAGAGCAGTCCATTGTGTACGTTTTGTAATAACGACAGAGAGACCTTAATGCATTTGTTTGTCTCATGTCCCAAAGTAAGGTGTATCTGGACCAATATAGAATCCCTGATAAGAAATAGGTTAGGACGCAATATAACGTTAGACAAATTAAAAACTATTATGGGCTTTGAAAACGATTATCCAATACCAGTAGAAGAAATAATTTGTATACAAAGGTTGGTTCTATTAGCAAAATATTACATATATAGGACTAACACAGCGAATAATGTATTGAACACATAGGCAATGCAGGACTTCATTAAGTTCCACACAAATGCATAATTTAATAGTTGTAACGTTAAACAGACTGCAGTAGGGAAGCTGTATTATGAAGCGCATAAAAGGCTATGCGGATGAGCCCCTTCCACAATGACAGTTGTCGGCCCGTCGGGAGGGATAGAATAGGGGATGGAGTAAGACTGCCTAGTTACATGATGTTTAGGTGGTATGATGTACAGATTGCACGATTGTGTACGTGTGTGAAATGTGGATACACATACTTGTGTTGCGGTCTGAGGTTGGATAATGAAGAAAACAAATCGGAAGATGAAGGAAGAACCCCCGCCCTAACCCAACCGGGCTAAACCGAGACCGGCCTTCTCATTTCTTTGCAGGGCCGGCGGCTGGAAGGCGGGCGATCCGCCAACCTAACTGGTTGACGGGTCGCTCGCCTGTCCAGCGGCATGGGGCACCGCTTCGCGGGGTGGCCGCGATTTTTCGCGAGGCGGTGCGGGCGGGGGTGGCGGCCCGTCTGGAGCGCCGGGGTGGTATCCTCCAGTCCTCCCCGGCATGTTAATGGCATGTTAATAAATATGTGGATACGTAAACAAAATAGTCTGTCCGTAGGGTTGGATGTCAATACACTTCCCAGTGTGGTTATCGATGCCTTTCTATGGAGAAAGCAACAAATTCAGCGCATTGCATTGGAAATTGCACCCGTAAATAAGTAGCCAAAGTGATACAAAATCGCTAATTTGGCTAAAATCGGCCGAACTTCAATCCTTTTTCGGCGAAGGAAATATTATTCAAAATATCGATTGCTGCACCGTTTGGAAAGCTCTCGCAAGGAGCAATGGGAAAAGCACGGTTCCCGTTGTATCAGAGATATTTGTTCCATTTCGGACCACCGTAAGGTCCCATCCACAGGGTACCGCCCACTGGCGCCTCACTGGTGGCAGGACACTGAACAGGCAATGTCTGCAAGGCGAGTCACTAATCACTGACCGGGGAACTGTCTGTGGAAAATCTGCTGCAGCTCGACTGCCCTCTGCTCGGAGACAGCCATCTGAGCGGCCAGCGACCGCTCGCCCATGCCGTAGATGAGGCCGTAACAGACGGCCTTGGTGTGCTGCCGCTGCTCGTCCGTCACCTGAGGAGAGAGGGAGGCAGGTCAGGTCAGGTCAGGTCAGGTCAGGGCATGGCAGGGCAGGACAGGTCGGGTCAGGCCAGGGCAGGGCAGGACAGGTCAGGTCAGGGCAGGTCAGGGCAGGTCAGGGCAGGTCAGTGCAGGTCAGGTCAGGTCAAGTCAAGTCAGGCCAGGGCAGATCAGGACAGGGCAGGGCAGGGCAGGGCAGGTCAGGGCAGGGCAGGTCAGGACAGGGCAGGTCAGGGCAGGTCAGGACAGGTCAGGTCAGGTCAGGTCAGGTCAGGTCAGGTCGTCAAGTCAGGTCGTCAAGTCAGGTCGTCAAGTCAGGTCGTCAAGTCAAGTCAGGTCAGGTCAGGTCAGGTCAGGGCAGGGCAGGGCAGGGCAGGGCAGGGC
>JAXIVJ010019399.1:0-12500 GCA_036785665.1 Chirona hameri | reverse complement strand
TCACAGTAGCAAGGAATGCCGAAGGATAACAGTAGGCGGGATGTGTCACAGTAGCAAGGAATGCCGAAGGATAACAGTAGGCGGGATGTGTCACAGTAGCAAGGAATGCCGAAGGATCACAGTAGGCGGGATGTGTCACAGTAGCAAGGAATGCCGAAGGATAACAGTAGGCGGGATGTGTCACAGTAGCGAGGAATGCCGAAGGATAACAGTAGACGTGATGTGTAACAGTAGCAAGGAATGCCGAAGGATAACAGTAGACGTGATGTGTCACAATAGCGAGGAATGCCGAAGGATAACAGTAGGCGGGATGTGTCAGAGTAGCGAGGAATGCCGAAGGATACCAGTAGACGTGATGTGTCACAGAAGCGAGGAATGCCGAAGGATAACAGTAGGCGTGATGTGTCACAATAGCGAGGAATGCCGAAGAATAACAGTAGACGTGATGTGTCACAGTAGCAAGGAATGCCGAAGGATAGCAGTAGGCGGGATGTGTCACAGTAGCAAGGAATGCCGAAGGATCACAGTAGGCGTGATGTGTCACAGTAGCAAGGAATGCCGAAGGATAACAGTAGGCGGGATGTGTCACAATAGCGAGGAATGCCGAAGAATAATAGTAGACGTGATGTGTCACAGTAGCAAGGAATGCCGAAGGATAACAGTAGGCGGGATGTGTCACAGTAGCAAGGAATGCCGAAGAATCACAGTAGGCGTGATGTGTCACAGTAGCAAGGAATGCCGAAGGATAACAGTAGGCGGAATGTGTCACAGTAGCAAGGAATGCCGAAGAATAACAGTAGGCGGGATGTGTCACAGTGGCAAGGAATGCCGAAGGATCACAGTAGGCGTGATGTGTCACAGTAGCAAGGAATGCCGAAGGATAACAGTAGGCAGTATGTGTCACAGTAGCAAGGAATGCCGAATGATCACAGTAGGCGGGATGTATCACAGTAGCAAGGAATGCCGAATGATCACAGTAGGCGGGATGTGTCACAGTAGCAAGGAATGCCGAAGGATCACAGTAGGCGTGATGTGTCACAGTAGCAAGGAATGCCGAAGGATAACAGTAGGCGGGATGTGTCACAGTAGCAAGGAATGCCGAAGGATAACAGTAGTCGGGATGTGTCACAGTAGCAAGGAATGCCGAAGGATAACAGTAGGCGGGATGTGTCACAGTAGCAAGGAATGCCGAAGGATAACAGTAGACGTGATGTGTCACAATAGCGAGGAATGCCGAAGGATAACAGTAGGCGGGATGTGTCACAGTAGCAAGGAATGCCGAAGGATAACAGTAGACGTGATGTGTCACAGTAGCAAGGAATGCCGAAGGATAACAGTAGGCGTGATGTGTCACAATAGCAAGGAATGCCGAAGGATATCAGTAGACGTGATGTGTCACAATAGCAAGGAATGCCGAAGGATAACAGTAGGCGGGATGTGTCACAGTAGCAAGGAATGCCGAAGGATAACAGTAGACGTGATGTGTCACAATAGCAAGGAATGCCGAAGGATAACAGTAGGCGGGATGTGTCACAGTAGCAAGGAATGCCGAAGGAAAACAGTAGTCGGGATGTGTCACAGTAGCAAGGAATGCCGAAGGATAACAGTAGGCGGGATGTATCACAGTAGCAAGGAATGCCGAAGGATAACAGTAGGCGGGATGTGTCACAGTAGCAAGGAATGCCGAAGGATAACAGTAGTCGGGATGTGTCACAGTAGCAAGGAATGCCGAAGGATAACAGTAGGCGGGATGTGTCACAGTAGCAAGGAATGCCGAAGGATAACAGTAGACGTGATGTGTCACAATAGCGAGGAATGCCGAAGGATAACAGTAGGCGGGATGTGTCACAGTAGCAAGGAATGCCGAAGGATAACAGTAGACGTGATGTGTCACAGTAGCAAGGAATGCCGAAGGATAACAGTAGGCGTGATGTGTCACAATAGCAAGGAATGCCGAAGGATAACAGTAGACGTGATGTGTCACAATAGCAAGGAATGCCGAAGGATAACAGTAGGCGGGATGTGTCACAGTAGCAAGGAATGCCGAAGGATAACAGTAGACGTGATGTGTCACAATAGCAAGGAATGCCGAAGGATAACAGTAGGCGGGATGTGTCACAGTAGCAAGGAATGCCGAAGGATAACAGTAGTCGGGATGTGTCACAGTAGCAAGGAATGCCGAAGGATAACAGTAGGCGGGATGTGTCACAGTAGCAAGGAATGCCGAAGGATAACAGTAGGCGGGATGTGTCACAGTAGCAAGGAATGCCGAAGGATCACAGTAGGCGGGATGTGTCACAGTAGCAAGGAATGCCGAAGGATAACAGTAGGCGGGATGTGTCACAGTAGCGAGGAATGCCGAAGGATAACAGTAGACGTGATGTGTAACAGTAGCAAGGAATGCCGAAGGATAACAGTAGACGTGATGTGTCACAATAGCGAGGAATGCCGAAGGATAACAGTAGGCGGGATGTGTCAGAGTAGCGAGGAATGCCGAAGGATACCAGTAGACGTGATGTGTCACAGAAGCGAGGAATGCCGAAGGATAACAGTAGGCGTGATGTGTCACAATAGCGAGGAATGCCGAAGAATAACAGTAGACGTGATGTGTCACAGTAGCAAGGAATGCCGAAGGATAGCAGTAGGCGGGATGTGTCACAGTAGCAAGGAATGCCGAAGGATCACAGTAGGCGTGATGTGTCACAGTAGCAAGGAATGCCGAAGGATAACAGTAGGCGGGATGTGTCACAATAGCGAGGAATGCCGAAGAATAACAGTAGACGTGATGTGTCACAGTAGCAAGGAATGCCGAAGGATAACAGTAGGCGGGATGTGTCACAGTAGCAAGGAATGCCGAAGAATCACAGTAGGCGTGATGTGTCACAGTAGCAAGGAATGCCGAAGGATAACAGTAGGCGGAATGTGTCACAGTAGCAAGGAATGCCGAAGAATAACAGTAGGCGGGATGTGTCACAGTGGCAAGGAATGCCGAAGGATCACAGTAGGCGTGATGTGTCACAGTAGCAAGGAATGCCGAAGGATAACAGTAGGCAGTATGTGTCACAGTAGCAAGGAATGCCGAATGATCACAGTAGGCGGGATGTATCACAGTAGCAAGGAATGCCGAATGATCACAGTAGGCGGGATGTGTCACAGTAGCAAGGAATGCCGAAGGATCACAGTAGGCGTGATGTGTCACAGTAGCAAGGAATGCCGAAGGATAACAGTAGGCGGGATGTGTCACAGTAGCAAGGAATGCCGAAGGATCACAGTAGGCGGGATGTGTCACAGTAGCAAGGAATGCCGAAGGATAACAGTAGGCGGGATGTGTCACAGTAGCAAGGAATGCCGAAGGATAACAGTAGACGTGATGTGTCACAATAGCGAGGAATGCCGAAAGATAACAGTAGGCGGGATGTGTCACAGTAGCAAGGAATGCCGAAGGATAACAGTAGACGTGATGTGTCACAGTAGCAAGGAATGCCGAAGGATAACAGTAGGCGTGATGTGTCACAATAGCAAGGAATGCCGAAGGATAACAGTAGACGTGATGTGTCACAATAGCAAGGAATGCCGAAGGACAACAGTAGGCGGGATGTGTCACAGTAGCAAGGAATGCCGAAGGATAACAGTAGACGTGATGTGTCACAATAGCAAGGAATGCCGAAGGATAACAGTAGGCGGGATGTGTCACAGTAGCAAGGAATGCCGAAGGATAACAGTAGTCGGGATGTGTCACAGTAGCAAGGAATGCTGAAGGATAACAGTAGGCGGGATGTGTCACAGTAGCAAGGAATGCCGAAGGATAACAGTAGGCGGGATGTGTCACAGTAGCAAGGAATGCCGAAGGATCACAGTAGGCGGGATGTGTCACAGTAGCAAGGAATGCCGAAGGATAACAGTAGGCGGGATGTGTCACAGTAGCGAGGAATGCCGAAGGATAACAGTAGACGTGATGTGTAACAGTAGCAAGGAATGCCGAAGGATAACAGTAGACGTGATGTGTCACAATAGCGAGGAATGCCGAAGGATAACAGTAGGCGCGATGTGTCAGAGTAGCGAGGAATGCCGAAGGATACCAGTAGACGTGATGTGTCACAGAAGCGAGGAATGCCGAAGGATAACAGTAGGCGTGATGTGTCACAATAGCGAGGAATGCCGAAGAATAACAGTAGACGTGATGTGTCACAGTAGCAAGGAATGCCGAAGGATAGCAGTAGGCGGGATGTGTCACAGTAGCAAGGAATGCCGAAGGATCACAGTAGGCGTGATGTGTCACAGTAGCAAGGAATGCCGAAGGATAACAGTAGGCGGGATGTGTCACAATAGCGAGGAATGCCGAAGAATAACAGTAGACGTGATGTGTCACAGTAGCAAGGAATGCCGAAGGATAACAGTAGGCGGGATGTGTCACAGTAGCAAGGAATGCCGAAGAATCACAGTAGGCGTGATGTGTCACAGTAGCAAGGAATGCCGAAGGATAACAGTAGGCGGAATGTGTCACAGTAGCAAGGAATGCCGAAGAATAACAGTAGGCGGGATGTGTCACAGTGGCAAGGAATGCCGAAGGATCACAGTAGGCGTGATGTGTCACAGTAGCAAGGAATGCCGAAGGATAACAGTAGGCAGTATGTGTCACAGTAGCAAGGAATGCCGAATGATCACAGTAGGCGGGATGTATCACAGTAGCAAGGAATGCCGAATGATCACAGTAGGCGGGATGTGTCACAGTAGCAAGGAATGCCGAAGGATCACAGTAGGCGTGATGTGTCACAGTAGCAAGGAATGCCGAAGGATAACAGTAGGCGGGATGTGTCACAGTAGCAAGGAATGCCGAAGGATCACAGTAGGCGGGATGTGTCACAGTAGCAAGGAATGCCGAAGGATCACAGTAGGCGTGATGTGTCACAGTAGCAAGGAATGCCGAAGGATCACAGTAGACGTGATGTGTCACAGTAGCAAGGAATGCCGAAGGATAACAGTAGGCGGGATGTGTCACAGTAGCGAGGAATGCCGAAGGATCACAGTAGGCGGGATGTGTCACAGTAGCGAGGAATGCCGAAGGATAACAGTAGACGTGATGTGTCACAGTAGCAAGGAATGCCGAAGGATAACAGTAGACGTGATGTGTCACAATAGCGAAGAATGTCGAAGGATAACAGTAGGCGGGATGTGTCACAGTAGCAAGGAATGCCGAAGGATAACAGTAGGCGGGATGTGTCACAGTAGCGAGGAATGCCGAAGAATAACAGTAGGCGTAATGTGTCACAGTAGCAAGTTATGCCGAAGGATCACAGTAGACGTGATGTGTCACAGTAGCAAGGAATGCCGAAGGATAACAGTAGGCGTGATGTGTCACAGTAGCAAGGAATCCCGAAGGATAACAGTAGACGTGATGTGTCACACTAGCAAGGAATGCCGAAGGATAACAGTAGGCGTGATGTGTCGTCACAGTAGCAAGGAATGCCGAAGGATAACAGTAGACGTGATGTGTCACAGTAGCGAGGAATGCCGAAGGATAACAGTAGACGTGATGTCACAGTAGCAAGGAATGCCGAAGGATAACAGTAGGCGTGATGTGTCGTCACAGTGGCAAGGAATGCCGAAGGATAACAGTAGACGGGATGTCATAATAGCGAGGAATGCCGAAGGATCACAGTAGGCGGGATGTGTCACAGTAGCAAGGAATGCCGAAGGATAACAGTAGACGTGATGTGTCACAGTAGCAAGGAATGCCGAAGGATAACAGTAGACGTGATGTGTCACAGTAGCAAGGAATGCCGAAGGATAACAGTAGGCGTGATGTGTCACAGTAGCAAGGAATGCCGAAGGATAACAGTAGGCGGGATGTGTCACAGTAGCAAGGAATGTCGAAGGATAACAGTAGACGTGATGTGTCACAATAGCGAGGAATGCCGAAGGATAACAGTAGACGTGATGTGTCACAATAGCGAGGAATGCCGAAGGATAACAGTAGACGTGATGTGTCACAATAGCGAGGAATGCCGAAGGATAACAGTAGACGTGATGTGTCACAATAGCGAGAAATGCCGAAGGATAACAGTAGACGTGATGTGTCACAACAGCGAGGAATGCCGAAGGATAACAGTAGACGTGATGTGTCACAGTAGCGAGGAATGCCGAAGGATAACGGTAGACGTGATGTGTCACAGTAGCAAGGAATGCCGAAGGATAACAGTAGACGTGATGTGTCACAGTAGCAAAGAATGCCGAAGGATAACAGTAGGCGGGATGTGTCACAGTGGCAAGGAATGCCGAAGGATAACAGTAGACGTGATGTGTCACAGTAGCCAGGAATGCCGAAGGATAACAGTAGAC
The DNA here is from genome assembly GCA_036785665.1 of Chirona hameri. Classification (NCBI taxonomy): domain Eukaryota; kingdom Metazoa; phylum Arthropoda; class Thecostraca; order Balanomorpha; family Balanidae; genus Chirona; species Chirona hameri. The sequence goes on along the minus strand of JAXIVJ010019399.1, from coordinate 6,161 downwards.
GTGATGTGTCACAGTAGCAAGGAATGCCGAAGGATAACAGTAGGCGGGATGTGTCACAGTAGCAAGGAATGCCGAAGGATAAAAGTAGACGTGATGTGTCACAGTAGCAAGGAATGCCGAAGGATATTCCTTGCGGGATGTGTAGTATATTCCTTGCGGGATGTGTAGTATGTATGTAGGCGGGATGTGTCACAGTAGCGAGGAATGCCGAAGGATAACAGTAGGCGGGATGTGTCACAGTAGCAAGGAATGCCGAAGGATAATAGTAGGCGGGATGTGTCACAGTAGCAAGGAATGCCGAAGGATAATAGTAGACGTGATGTGTCACAGTAGCAAAGAATGCCGAAGGATAACAGTAGGCGGGATGTGTCACAGTGGCAAGGAATGCCGAAGGATAACAGTAGACGTGATGTGTCACAGTAGCAAGGAATGCCGAAGGATAACAGTAGACGTGATGTGTCACAGTAGCAAGGAATGCCGAAGGATAACAGTAGGCGGGATGTGTCACAGTAGCAAGGAATGCCGAAGGATAAAAGTAGACGTGATGTGTCACAGTAGCAAGGAATGCCGAAGGATATTCCTTGCGGGATGTGTAGTATATTCCTTGCGGGATGTGTAGTATGTATGTAGGCGGGATGTGTCACAGTAGCGAGGAATGCCGAAGGATACCAGTAGGCGGGATGTGTCACAGTAGCGAGGAATGCCGAAGGATCACAGTAGGCGGGATGTGTCACAGTAGCAAGGAATGCCGAAGGATAATAGTAGACGTGATGTGTCACAGTAGCAAGGAATGCCGAAGGATAACAGTAGACGTGATGTGTCACAGTAGCAAGGAATGCCGAAGGATAACAGTAGGCGGGATGTGTCACAGTAGCAAGGAATGCCGAAGGATAACAGTAGGCGGGATGTGTCACAGTGGCAAGGAATGCCGAAGGATAACAGTAGACGTGATGTGTCACAATAGCGAGGAATGCCGAAGGATCACAGTAGGCGTGATGTGCAGTTAATACGACGAGCACTGCTTAGCAAATGGATTTCACAGGTTCTCGTAATCATTTCACCAAAAGTTACGGGTACTATCGTTTGCCTATGGGGCGTAGCAGGACTTTCAGTGTGTCCCGTAGTTCGTCTAAATTGCAATAATGGATATTGACAATCAATGCATATCAACAAAATTGTATTTGTCTTTCGTAGCGAGCTGCATCAAGTAGACATGACTTTACCACCATACTACCATCCAATGTCATCTAAGTCAATTTTCCCAACACGGCAGTAACACGGCACGGCAACACGGCAGTAGTAAACCATACTGCGTCACCGTGTATTGGAGCGGCAGGCACTGCAGGCGTCAGCGTGTATTGGAGCGGCAGGCACTGCAGGCGTCAGCGTGTATTGGAGCGGCACTGCAGGCGTCAGCGTGTATTGGAGCGGCACTGCAGGCGTCAGCGTGTATTGGAGCGGCACTGCAGGCGTCAGCGTGTATTGGAGCGGCAGGCACTGCAGGCGTCAGCGTGTATTGGAGCGGCACTGCAGGCGTCAGCGTGTATTGGAGCGGCAGGCACTGCAGGCGTCAGCGTGTATTGGAGCGGCAGGCACTGCAGGCGTCAGCGTGCATTGGAGCGGCACTGCAGGCGTCAGCGTGTATTGGAGCGGCACTGCAGGCGTCAGCGTGTATTGGAGCGGCAGGCACTGCAGGCGTCAGCGTGTATTGGAGCGGCACTGCAGGCGTCAGCGTGTATTGGAGCGGCAGGCACTGCAGGCGTCAGCGTGTATTGGAGCGGCAGGCACTGCAGGCGTCAGCGTGTATTGGAGCGGCACTGCAGGCGTCAGCGTGTATTGGAGCGGCACTGCAGGCGTCAGCGTGTATTGGAGCGGCAGGCACTGCAGGCGTCAGCGTGTATTGGAGCGGCACTGCAGGCGTCAGCGTGTATTGGAGCGGCAGGCACTGCAGGCGTCAGCGTGTATTGGAGCGGCACTGCAGGCGTCAGCGTGTATTGGAGCGGCAGGCACTGCAGGCGTCAGCGTGTATTGGAGCGGCAGGCACTGCAGGCGTCAGCGTGTATTGGAGCGGCACTGCAGGCGTCAGCGTGTATTGGAGCGGCACTGCAGGCGTCAGCGTGTATTGGAGCGGCAGGCACTGCAGGCGTCAGCGTGTATTGGAGCGGCAGGCACTGCAGGCGTCAGCGTGTATTGGAGCGGCACTGCAGGCGTCAGCATGTATTGGAGCGGCAGGCACTGCAGGCGTCAGCGTGTATTGGAGCGGCAGGCACTGCAGGCGTCAGCGTGTATTGGAGCGGCACTGCAGGCGTCAGCGTGTATTGGAGCGGCAGGCACTGCAGGCGTCAGCGTGTATTGGAGCGGCAGGCACTGCAGGCGTCAGCGTGTATTGGAGCGGCAGGCACTGCAGGCGTCAGCGTGTATTGGAGCGGCACTGCAGGCGTCAGCGTGTATTGGAGCGGCAGGCACTGCAGGCGTCAGCGTGTATTGGAGCGGCAGGCACTGCAGGCGTCAGCGTGTATTGGAGCGGCAGGCACTGCAGGCGTCAGCGTGTATTGGAGCGGCAGGCACTGCAGGCGTCAGCGTGTATTGGAGCGGCACTGCAGGCGTCAGCGTGTATTGGAGCGGCAGGCACTGCAGGCGTCAGCGTGTATTGGAGCGGCAGGCACTGCAGGCGTCAGCGTGTATTGGAGCGGCAGGCACTGCAGGCGTCAGCGTGTATTGGAGCGGCACTGCAGGCGTCAGCGTGTATTGGAGCGGCAGGCACTGCAGGCGTCAGCGTGTATTGGAGCGGCACTGCAGGCGTCAGCGTGTATTGGAGCGGCAGGCACTGCAGGCGTCAGCGTGTATTGGAGCGGCAGGCACTGCAGGCGTCAGCGTGTATTGGAGCGGCAGGCACTGCAGGCGTCACCGTGTATTGGAGCGGCAGGCACTGCAGGCGTCAGCGTGTATTGGAGCGGCAGGCACTGCAGGCGTCAGCGTGTATTGGAGCGGCAGGCACTGCAGGCGTCAGCGTGTATTGGAGCGGCAGGCACTGCAGGCGTCAGCGTGTATTGGAGCGGCAGGCACTGCAGGCGTCAGCGTGTATTGGAGCGGCAGGCACTGCAGGCGTCAGCGTGTATTGGAGCGGCACTGCAGGCGTCAGCGTGTATTGGAGCGGCAGGCACTGCAGGCGTCAGCGTGTATAGGAGCGGCAGGCACTGCAGGCGTCAGCGTGTATTGGAGCGGCAGGCACTGCAGGCGTCAGCGTGTATTGGAGCGGCAGGCACTGCAGGCGTCAGCGTGTATTGGAGCGGCAGGCACTGCAGGCGTCAGCGTGTATAGGAGCGGCAGGCACTGCAGGCGTCAGCGTGTATTGGAGCGGCAGGCACTGCAGGCGTCAGCGTGTATTGGAGCGGCAGGCACTGCAGGCGTCAGCGTGTATTGGAGCGGCACTGCAGGCGTCAGCGTGTATTGGAGCGGCAGGCACTGCAGGCGTCAGCGTGTATAGGAGCGGCAGGCACTGCAGGCGTCAGCGTGTATTGGAGCGGCAGGCACTGCAGGCGTCAGCGTGTATTGGAGCGGCAGGCACTGCAGGCGTCAGCGTGTATTGGAGCGGCACTGCAGGCGTCAGCGTGTATTGGAGCGGCAGGCACTGCAGGCGTCAGCGTGTATTGGAGCGGCAGGCACTGCAGGCGTCAGCGTGTATTGGAGCGGCAGGCACTGCAGGCGTCAGCGTGTATTGGAGCGGCACTGCAGGCGTCAGCGTGTATTGGAGCGGCAGGCACTGCAGGCGTCAGCGTGTATAGGAGCGGCAGGCACTGCAGGCGTCAGCGTGTATTGGAGCGGCAGGCACTGCAGGCGTCAGCGTGTATTGGAGCGGCAGGCACTGCAGGCGTCAGCGTGTATTGGAGCGGCACTGCAGGCGTCAGCGTGTATTGGAGCGGCAGGCACTGCAGGCGTCAGCGTGTATAGGAGCGGCAGGCACTGCAGGCGTCAGCGTGTATTGGAGCGGCAGGCACTGCAGGCGTCAGCGTGTATTGGAGCGGCAGGCACTGCAGGCGTCAGCGTGTATTGGAGCGGCACTGCAGGCGTCAGCGTGTATTGGAGCGGCAGGCACTGCAGGCGTCAGCGTGTATTGGAGCGGCAGGCACTGCAGGCGTCAGCGTGTATTGGAGCGGCAGGCACTGCAGGCGTCAGCGTGTATAGGAGCGGCAGGCACTGCAGGCGTCAGCGTGTATTGGAGTGGCACTGCAGGCGTCAGCGTGTATTGGAGCGGCAGGCACTGCAGGCGTCAGCGTGTATTGGAGCGACAGGCACTGCAGGCGTCAGCGTGTATTGGAGCGGCACTGCAGGCGTCAGCGTGTATTGGAGCGACAGGCACTGCAGGCGTCAGCGTGTATTGGAGCGGCACTGCAGGCGTCAGCGTGTATTGGAGCGGCAGGCACTGCAGGCGTCAGCGTGTATAGGAGCGGCACTGCAGGCGTCAGCGTGTATTGGAGCGGCAGGCACTGCAGGCGTCAGCGTGTATTGGAGCGGCAGGCACTGCAGGCGTCAGCGTGTATTGGAGCGGCAGGCACTGCAGGCGTCAGCGTGTATTGGAGCGGCAGGCACTGCAGGCGTCAGCGTGTATAGGAGCGGCAGGCACTGCAGGCGTCAGCGTGTATTGGAGCGGCAGGCACTGCAGGCGTCAGCGTGTATTGGAGCGGCAGGCACTGCAGGCGTCAGCGTGTATTGGAGCGGCAGGCACTGCAGGCGTCAGCGTGTATTGGAGCGGCACTGCAGGCGTCAGCGTGTATTGGAGCGGCAGGCACTGCAGGCGTCAGCGTGTATTGGAGCGGCAGGCACTGCAGGCGTCAGCGTGTATTGGAGCGGCAGGCACTGCAGGCGTCAGCGTGTATTGGAGCGGCAGGCACTGCAGGCGTCAGCGTGTATTGGAGCGGCAGGCACTGCAGGCGTCAGCGTGTATTGGAGCGGCAGGCACTGCAGGCGTCAGCGTGTATTGGAGCGGCACTGCAGGCGTCAGCGTGTATTGGAGCGGCAGGCACTGCAGGCGTCAGCGTGTATTGGAGCGGCAGGCACTGCAGGCGTCAGCGTGTATTGGAGCGGCAGGCACTGCAGGCGTCAGCGTGTATTGGAGCGGCAGGCACTGCAGGCGTCAGCGTGTATTGGAGCGGCAGGCACTGCAGGCGTCAGCGTGTATTGGAGCGGCAGGCACTGCAGGCGTCAGCGTGTATTGGAGCGGCACTGCAGGCGTCAGCGTGTATTGGAGCGGCAGGCACTGCAGGCGTCAGCGTGTATTGGAGCAGCAGGCACTGCAGGCGTCAGCGTGTATTGGAGCGGCAGGCACTGCAGGCGTCAGCGTGTATTGGAGCGGCAGGCACTGCAGGCGTCAGCGTATATTGGAGCGGCAGGCACTGCAGGCGTCAGCGTGTATTGGAGCGGCAGGCACTGCAGGCGTCAGCGTGTATTGGAGCGGCAGGCACTGCAGGCGTCAGCGTGTATTGGAGCGGCAGGCACTGCAGGCGTCAGCGTGTATTGGAGCGGCAGGCACTGCAGGCGTCAGCGTATATTGGAGCGGCAGGCACTGCAGGCGTCAGCGTGTATTGGAGCGGCAGGCACTGCAGGCGTCAGCGTGTATTGGAGCGGCAGGCACTGCAGGCGTCAGCGTGTATTGGAGCGGCAGGCACTGCAGGCGTCAGCGTGTATTGGAGCGGCAGGCACTGCAGGCGTCAGCGTGTATTGGAGCGGCAGGCACTGCAGGCGTCAGCGTGTATTGGAGCGGCAGGCACTGCAGGCGTCAGCGTGTATAGGAGCGGCAGGCACTGCAGGCGTCAGCGTGTATTGGAGCGGCAGGCACTGCAGGCGTCAGCGTGTATTGGAGCGGCAGGCACTGCAGGCGTCAGCGTGTATTGGAGCGGCACTGCAGGCGTCAGCGTGTATTGGAGCGGCAGGCACTGCAGGCGTCAGCGTGTATTGGAGCGGCAGGCACTGCAGGCGTCAGCGTGTATTGGAGCAGCAGGCACTTGCAGGCGTCAGCGTGTATTGGAGCGGCAGGCACTGCAGGCGTCAGCGTGTATTGGAGCGGCATGCACTGCAGGCGTCAAGCGTGTATTGGAGGCGGCAGGCACTGCAGGCGTCAGCGTGTATTGGAGCGGCACTGCAGGCGTCAGCGTGTATTGGAA
>JAXIVJ010019398.1:5000-19696 GCA_036785665.1 Chirona hameri | reverse complement strand
GCCCACCCCATTCGGAAAAATCCTAGATCCGCCCCTGTGCATGTGTGAAGAAACGGCGCCCCATTTTCCTGAGATAAAAAAAAAAATGCGCCCCTGTTTCCCGGAAAAATTGCGCCCCTGTTCCCAGGAAAAAATTGAGCCCCTGTTCCCCGGAAAAAAATGCGCCCCTATGCCCCCCCCCCCTTGAAAAAATCCTGGATCCGCCCCTGTCCCATATGGGTTTGGGTTGGGCGAAATGGTACATGCAACATGGGCACTGGCGGATCTAGGGTCCGAGAATTGGGGGGGGGGGGCTAAAATTTCGCTCCGCTTCAACAGCGATAAGTTGTCGACCGGGGGGGGGGGGGAGTGGAGTCGGGTTGTCAGCGCGAAAAATCGTTTAGCGGAAGGTGGGGGGGGGGGGGGGGGTCGGGTTCTCAAAGCGAAAGTCATTGACGGTGGGGGGGGGGGGGGTTCTTCCTAATTATCACTTCTTACAGCCAATGCAGGAACACGAGGGGCGGGGGACATCTTTGTATTGAATGGCCGTCATGCTCCTGTGTGTGTGTGTGTGTGTGTGTGTGTGTGTGGGAGGGGGGGGGGGGGAGGGGGATTTGCCCCTATGCCCCACTCCTCTGGATCCTCCAGTGGCAAAAACTAGACAAACCCAATTTTACCTCTTCTGTCGCTTTCAATTTTTTTTTGTAACTGAGTTCATGCTGAGTCTGATCTTGACCAGTTGGAAATCCGAAAAATTGTGAGACCTCTACTCATAGCACCCATAAAATGCACCGGGATAAGTACCTAAGCTTGGTGCAAAATGGGTGTCAGATTTAAAATTGGTACCTGAAATTACTTGAGTCTGGATATGACCTGAGGCCAAAGTAGCCATCCCAAGCTATAGTAATTCAAATAACCTTGGCAATGAAAAGTATTAACTTTACCTACACATTCACAAAGTGTGAATTTTATTTGGCTACATGTTTACAGGGAAAAGGAAAACAACGATACCCAAGTCCCATTCACAATTCCTCAAATACTGTCGAAATGTGTTCAACGCCCCTTTTTCAGCGCTGGAAACTTTGGCGCCAAAACGCGACGTTTTTTAACTTACGTTAGTTGTAGGAATCGCTCCAGATTGAAAATAGCGCCAGACGTGCCACGCATATTTGGAAATGTCGAGTACAAAGTCAAGACCCATCATACTTAGGGACAGTGGCGTACCGAGTATCAACAGTGGAGGGGTGTTTTGGATACTGAGTCAGGCGCCACTGAACGTCCCATCGCAACCAAATTGGTTATAAGTCTCATACTGGGCACTGTCTGAGACTTTGCCTGACTTGCGGTGATCAGTTTGACAATGGCTCCACAATGGTCGGGCCGGGCGGGCGAGGCTGAATAGGTCCCCTCCCCGTCCTTTACGACTTCTTTGTTAAGCTTGAATCTCACCGGCCGTGGGAGGGTACCTATTCAGTAGCTGCCCATAACACCCTGCATACCCACAGTGTCATGGTCTGGGTGCGGCAGGTTATGATCATCTGTTGCATTAGATTGGGTACGACCCCTCCACCGCATGTTGCGTAACTATCAGAGGTGTCAGACAATATCCCGGCATTACCGGCCTAGAATCACCAGTTACCACGCCGGGACTAGGCCAGTGAGTCTGATGCCGCCACTATAAAAAATGCATTGGAATGGGTTGGGATGCCGGATAAAATTTATAACGAGCGAATATTTTCAAATTTGAATATATGATAGACGATATTTTTGGCTACCTGTTGACATGAAAAACTAGGTCGTAAGGATATGATAACATAGCAATATGGCAGAATTAGGAAAAGGTTACGGGGTTACAAGGTCAACTGGTGACCTGCATAACTGATGCCAGTTTTATAAGTAAAAATAGACGCTGAATGCGAATTCAGCACCAAAAAATATAACTGAGCTCAAAAGGTTAAAATGAGGTTACCTATGAACATCCCGTACCAATGACCTTCGTGACCTCACTTGACATAGCTTTGACCTCAAAACAAGAGAAAGAGGATAGCGAGAGTGGCGGAGGACGACCAGAAGTCCGGCACACCGTGGCTTGGTTCGGCGTGGACCAGCCGGGCTAACGGAGCCGACACGCTGAACTGATAGTGGTATACGTCATAAGCGGGGAAGGGCGTCGCCACGGATTTTTGAGTGGGGGGACGAAGTGCCGAATGAACCATCAGTACGGTTTGCGACAATGTGAAGGAAAATAAGTTTTTTACCTTCTAATCTTTACTTAGGAACGGAATTTTGAGTTGTAACTACCAGCTTTATTTTACTAACTATAACAGACCGATAGAGAAAAATCAATAACTTCTTCGGAAATCTTCATGGCATATTGTTCAAACGAAGCTATATTCGATAGGCACTGCCAGGCGATTTGCTCATCGCTGTTTGGAATACATATCCTAGTTATTCGTGTTGCATCTACATTACTATTTGATAAGCGTCTGTCTGTCTGTCTCTCCGGAACGAATTTAACACAATAAAGCGGCAGTTCTACATTGCAGTACCACATTGATATAAGCACGAGATGCACGTGTTTTAAGGTTTTCAAACGAGTTTACGGATACCACCGAGTGGTGTATAATTCGTACATTTCCGACGCATTTGATACGATAATTACACACAGTTTTAGGTTGTGCAGTTTTGGGCGAAGGTTTGTGCTGTAACTAACATAGAAAGTGACATAGTGTTAAAAATATTTTACCGTAAAAAAAACAGTTTACGGATACCAGTTTTACATCGCTTCACTCCAGTCGAAAGCCAATCAGATCCGACCAAGGATACTATAGTGCCACAACCAATGAGAAGCAACCACGGAATCACTGCAAAACGAAGGTCATCGACATACGGTACGGCATATATCAATGAATATATACGCTAAGCCGGGGTGGATTTTTCACGGGTTTAACGGGTGCATAACGGGTGCCATGGGTGTACCACGGGTATAATCGGTGAGTGCCGGCTATAACGGGGTTATCACGTGATACACAGGGCCACAACGGGTATTACGGGTGTATGTCGAGCACCGTAGGTTTTTGACGGGTACTTCGGGTGTATGACGGGTACATAAACGTATTATAGGTACGACAGGTGTCACGGGTAGTGCGGGTTAGCAATCTCTAATTGCCTATCACTAGCTTGCACCACCACTTGACACCAGTAATCGTCCAGCGGAGCGGACGGGTTAGCACTAGTAGAAAGCTATTGCATACTAATTATAAGAAGTGGCAGCCACCTGTCCGTCTGTCCGTTCGGATGTAATCCGATTTCGTAATAACTCCGCGCACCTTGCAGTCAACACCGCGAAATTTGGCATGTTAGTGGGGATGTAGGGTCGCACTGTCGTAGGCAAATTTTGCGTCGATCCATGATCACAAAAAACTGCAATTCTAATTATTCTTAATATGCCGTGAATATCAGAACTTATATGCGCCACCCGGCTGCCACTGGACTGGCTTTTTTCTTTCGGGTGAGACACTGGCTCGGTGGTCATGTGGGCAGGGGTTTGATAGATATTTAGAAGGTCGGTGGTGCGATACAAGGCAACGTCATTGGCGTGTTTTTTTAATATCTTCTTCATAAGCTCAGCGCATCGCACTGTTCAACATGCTGGCCGACCCGGGCTGCCCGCAACTGTACCAGGTGGACGGATCGGCCTGTAACCGGTGACTGCGCCGCTGGCTCGTTGTGCGGGGTATTCACTTGTGGATGGCTGGCCGAAACGGATGCGGATGAAGTAGCTCATGTACTTGGAGTAATGGATGAAATAGTTATCCGAAAACTACTTCGGTTTGCAAACTTTAAACGCATTTGGGCAGAACTTGAACGAAATGGCTTGCATATTTTATTTTATACATTTAGTCCGAAGCTTTTTAATGGATATATTGCCTAGGTCAGGACCCGGCTTAAACAGTTTGATTACCGAGCGGAGCGAGGTCTTCCGTCAACTAGGGGACAAATATACGTATGAGCGGCACGACCGTAGTCATGGTTTCTAGAAGCTTATTTATTTGCAGCTATTCGGTCGAAGTGACTGAAAACTTGCACACAAAAACGTTCATGTCGTAAAACTATCTGCCGGTGTTTCCTTTCAAATAAGGCACATTAACGCCTTAATATGCCCGTTTTTCTGCTACCTAAATTCCATTTAAATTTCTGTCAACTTCCCTCAAGAAAAGTAACAATATCGTCCTGATCCCTTCCATTCTTTAATTGCAATGATACTTTTTCCAAATGCTTTTACGATATTGAAACCTGCAATATTTCCGAACAAAGTATGGATCAGCCTGACGACTGGGGGGATGGTGTCCGCCCCGTCCCCCCTCCCTACGGCCCTTGTAAACGGGTGTCGTGTGTTAGGTCGCGGAGGCGGGCAGAGCGGGGCGTGATTAGGACACCCAGACAGGACGAGGGAAAAGTTAGCGGTCGATTCGACACATTCGATACATTCGCAGAAATTGTAAAGTTAGCAGCCGATTCGAGACATTAGAAACATTTGACACATTCACATGTATAGTTAGCATCCGATTCGAGACATTCGACGCATTCGACAATTTCATATGTGTAGTTAGCAGACGATTCGAGACATTCGTTACATTCGATACATTCGTATGTAGTCACAAGCTGATTCGAGACATTTGACACATTAGTCAAAATAGTACATTTTGTTCGCAGCCGACTATAAATATTCGATACATGCAATACATTCGCTAAAACGACACTTTTCACAGCCGACCCTAGGGATACGACACATTCGATACATTCGCAACATTTGTTAAGTTTGTGGCCGATTCGAGACATTCGGTAAATTAGCAAACTTGTCCTGAACACCAAAACAGCAAGCATATCCCTTATTTGAAAGCTCGTGGCATGGCGAGGTAAACAATTAGTCCAGTTTGGCACCACCTTGCTTTGTTTGCTAGACACCTTCGCCAACATCCTATGGTTCGCAGCCGACTTGAGACATTCGATACATTCGTCAAAATGGTATTGTTCGCACCCGACCGCACCTTTTTCGGACCAAATTAAAACAGTTAAAGACCAAATTAATACAACTGACGACCAATGCAAAATAGCTGAAGAACGAAATAAAACAGTTGAATGCCAATTTAAAATATATGAATTGCATATTAGTATAGTTGAAATGCAGTTTAAAACGTATATGTGGCTGGAGGACTCGCGAACTGGAGGCCCGGTGGTGTCTCAATCGATTGCCGGTACGTGAACAGTTTTCTGAACTCATTAACCCTATTTGTAACAGGCTCCTGGCTACCCCTATTTATAACAGGGGGGGGGGGGGCGGATTCCGCCCCCCGGAGATCTCGAGATCTACCTGTCCGATTTTCAAAAAAGAAACGGTGTTTAGTTCCCCTCAACACGATCTACATTTCTAAATAACAATAAAATCTAAATTTTGGATAGGGGGGCAACAGGGGGGCAAAAACGACAAATTTTAGTGGTATTTTTGATCCAACATAGCTTTCATGTTTATGGACCGATTTTAACACAACCAATAGGAATCGATAGAGATTGAATTGGAAATTGATATATAACGGTGACGTTTGAAAATTCAAAAATCATAGGCTTGTGCAGGTCACTCAATATGGGGGTGAAGTAAATGCGTTTTAAAACCATTTTTTGATGTTTGTTTTTTAATAAATGAAATGGTATGTGATTATGACATTAGACAGAACAGTTATAAATCATATTTTTTGCCATAGGCGGTACCAGGTTAGTGAAAAAGGGAGGTAAAATTGGGAAAAAAATATTAACCGCAGACAAGTTGCTACTCAGCACTATAAATATGTTACTGATCGTAGATAGTTCCTTTTTGCATGTTGTACTTCATCATATGCGTATCCAGGATCCAAACTGGGGCGGCGCAAGACCTTTTGATAAGTATATTATCCGCTATTATGATACTAACTAGTCAACAGTGACTATTTCACTTACAACTTCATTTAGCATTGCTTACCCCCCTTTTTACCCTACCTGGACTCGCCTATTATCTTATAATCGTTCGTAGAGTAGCCTGTGGTGCGTGTTTCATCCGAAAACTTCAGTATGTTATGTCATTGTACGCCCATGCCTCTTAGTTTCCTTGCAATAATATGACCCCCTTTTTTCCATTCCTGAGCGCGCCTCTGCAAAAAAGACTTTATTCCCTTTTCTGGCCTCATATGTGCATATAGCATTATAAACTAAATGTCTATTGCGCCGTTATCGCTGGCATATCGTCATCACCATGTCAGTCACCCCCCTTTTCATGTGCCTGCACACGCCCCTGAAACTCTATATGTAATAAATTATGCAAATAATGGAAGCAGAAGCTATCTTTTACGTCTTGATAGCTATAAATGTCCCTTACATCGCTCTATTGGCTTCCTGCCAAGCATTGAATACTTCTTGGAACCCCCCCCCCCCCCCTTTCAAGCCCCTGAAACCGCCTCTGCCATGCAATTTTTATGCTATTTCAATAACATCAATTAATTTACACTTGTTGCATTCACTGTAAACCGATGTAACTCCTTCATACTTGAGGAAGTTAGGAAGAAACCGTGAAGATCGCATTTCCGTATTATCGCCAAATGTCGCCTCCGAACCCACCCAAAACCGTGACCTGGAACCGCCTCTGTTTAGGTTAAGAACTCAAAATTTTAACTCCAAATGCGGTATTCATGTCTATGAAAAGTCCCAAAATTTCATGGGCCTGCTCCCAGCCGTTCTGGAGATATCTGCGAAAAACATGAGGGGGGGGGCGGAATCCGCCCCCCTGTTACAAATAGGGTTAAGGAAATTCATAATAAAATACAAATAAAACCGCCTTTGATTGTATTTCCAAATGGCTATCAACATGGTACAACTTGTTACCTCCCCAACCACATGTGAAAATCAACATGGAAAAGTCAATAGACGGAATAGTGGACTGTCAACACAGTCTGTTCAATAGAAAAGGCAGATCTTCCGCGGAGTATACAACAATAACATATAATATAATACGTATCGGAAGATATCGACGGCTGTTCACACGCCCATCGCGAGATCCAGCAGTGCCATGCATCCAGCAAAATATTTTTGCACGTGGTTACATGCGTGCATGCACATGCTGGGTGTGATGCGCGGCATGGCGGTATCGATGTGACGCTCGAGGTAGCGAAGCCGGTGCTCCGTCTGGGTCACCCCGGCTTCCGTTGCCATCGCCTCGTGGAAGCTGGCCGCCATGGTTCTCTTCATAGCCGCCTTCATGGCCGACCAGCACTCCTCGATGGGTTTGAGAGGCGCGCTGTAGGGAGCGGTACGGATGATCTCCACGCCCTCGAACTCCGGCTCTGCTGGGACGGTCTCCAGGTCAGTGTGGACTGGAGCCTCGAACTCCGGCTCTGCTGGGACGGTCTCCAGGTCAGTGTGGACTGGAGCATTACCGCAGACCACTGCGGTGCGATCCATGGGCTCCTAACAGTGGCGGAGGGCTCGCCGAAGCCATTCGCAGCAGTCGTCCTTCCGGAACGATCCCCGCCGCCGCCCCCAGTACACCATGCCGGTCTGACTGATGGCGCCGATCACGTGTACGTTGGCACCTTTGCTGGTGGCAGTCGTTTTTTTGACGCTGCACCGTGTCCCGCGGCGGACCGCCCCTCTGTGCGCCGGAGGAAGAGGTTGCTGACGCTGTTGTTCTCATCCATGTAGAGTACCATCTTCCCGGCACCGTTCGACTCCATTATTTTTCTCACAAAGGCAGCGTTTTTTTTTCTTTATTTTCTGTGCTGTTCATTGTCACCGGCTGCGGTAGGACCTTCTTGATGGTGTAGAGCTAGCCATGCAGGCAGGGCCTCGGATAACATGATAACTGGCGGGGGGGGGGCAATTGCCCCCCCCCCTCCCCCCCAGTGGAGGGAATTGCCCCCTCAGTGGAACCAATTTGCCCCCCCCCCCCCGTGAAACTGAGTTAATTGGAGCGGGCACTAGGATACTATATATGATGCATCACTAGCTTTTTAAAAAAATCCTTCAGTCACCCGACGTTTTTTTTTACTGTACTGTATGACTTCAGATAGCATGTGAATGGGGGGGGGGGGCAAATTCTCCCGCAGTGACTGCTAACTCCCTCCCCAGTGACCAAATTGTGCTCCCCTAGTGGGATCAAAATTCATAGGTAACATACGATTGTACGGTCTGTAAAGTAGATAAAAGCGTCACTGAAGCATGCGTTCAACTTAAATCAATAAAACACTGTTTACAGCTATCTAGCGTAGCTTTGAGATCTAGCGGACGGATACCCGCTCCTCGTCGCGTCGGTTCGAAATTGGCGTGGACCATAGGCGTCGATTTATATACGTTTGGGGTGGTCATCGGCCTCAATATTTTGAGTTTGGTCCCCAAAGATGCTTTTGGCTGTCTTAATGTTTTCTGGCCAATGTCGGATCCAAGGGGGCCAAGGCCAAATCTCCCAAACCGCCTGAAATCATCAAATAATGACGTATTTTCTAATTAAAAAGTCAAGAAACCTTTACGAAAGAAAGTTTATGAATCACCCAGGCATCCATAAAGAAGCAAACTCCGATTAGTTTGTTTTATTGTTTTATACTTTTTGTGGATTTCGCCGCAAAACAAAACTTCTTTTGCCATTCTCGGGTCTCTCTTGTGTCTGGCCTTAGATCAGGCATTTGACACATATGCCATGGTTTCAGCCACGGTGATCCGTGGAAAATCAAGCTTCTGATGAATTCGTTGGTTCTAGGAACATAGACTACCCAAAACCACCTTCATCACATCACACGGCGAAACCGGGGGAATATCGGCGAAGCCATATTTCTCTCCTTCGTAAAGTTTTAGCTGTTTGTGTCCTCTGGGTGGCCCTCGGCCTCCCAAAGCCGCCCTCGGCCCCCACAGCCATATTTCGATCCAATAACCGATTTCACCGCATATCTGACGAATAAATTTAGGGCTGTGTGCCAGCATTTGGCCGACACGACCGATGATGAATGGGTCTCTCGAAAACATGCCGACGTTGAGCCGATATCAGCCCGATGCTTGGCAGGACGATGGCCCGAGTTTCATGTATTTCGTTTCGAAAGCAATGTGCCACGCTTACGTGGTATGAGCATCATTCGAAAGTTTAAAAAACGTTCAAAACGAATAACAATTATTTCAGTTATTAATGTCTAACCGTTATGTGTGAGATGAGTTATATAATAATCAGCAATCAACGGCAACACCCATGGTAACAACTATTCTTAGTTTTGGTGCCTCGCTTTCCATTCCAAGGGATACCATTTTCCATTGCAAGGCAAACCTATTGCATGGGTTGAATCTGCACTGATTAATACGATAATTTGATGAGTTACTAATTGTAGGTCAACTATTTGATTAATTAAATTGTTTTTGTTGTCGAAAATGAAACGTCTCACAAAATGCTTAACTAATGTTTTTGTTTTATTGTGTAAGGAATATGATGGCTCTAATTGAGCCCTTGATCCATTGGCACATCCAGAACGTCCCAACACGTCGTTTTGAAGAACTGTCTCAAAACTCGTCCGACTTTGTGTGCTTTTGCAAGAAAGTCGTGTCGTGCCGAGCCGAGGGTGGGGCGTTTTAGGGGGAGATTGGGTTGGGACGCTCCTTATGTTCTTCCTTTCGAGAATTGGCGGCGTGCAGCACCACCGTTTCTGGCACAGCTGTTTCGGCATGAACTGCGCACCTTAAGTAAACATTTTTACTAGGGTCATCTTAGGCGAGGTCACCAGGTTACATCAAGTGGCCCCACCTCCAAAGAAGTTTGTGGTCGAGCCACAGCCACAGTGTTTGACTGAGCGATGTAACAATTTCGACATGAATTTAGACGAGCTATCTAATCTAGGGGAGGCATCTAATCTAATCTATTTGTGGATTTTGCCTAATCCTCATTGGAGCCGAGTTCGGGGGTGGGGCGTCAGATGCCTCCCCTAGCACGACTGAGCTGGCGCCGAGCGCCGGCAGGGCGCTGGTTAAGAACTGCTTTAAAACAAATTATCCCTTGTATAAGCTGCTTAGATCTTCCTTCAGTAAATGTGTTAACCCTCGCCCTACGGGAGCTTTTTTCACCTTCGCCCTACGGGGGGGGGGGGGCTGACAGGCCCCCCAGTTAACTTCCAAACCAAGCAACTTAGAGCAATGCAGTAAGAACCAGCATGTTGACTGTCATGAGAGAAATCTAACAGTATGCGATATTTAGGTTTCAGGTCAACGGATGACCTTCCAGGTCAAGTGAATGGCCTCGGATTTACCACGTCCAGAACAGCGATTTTGCTCTTCAGAAAACCTCAAAATTAGAAGTTGATAAATGTAAATAAAAGGCATGTTCCTAGACTAGTTTGTGCTCAGAAATACAGAAAAGGTAATTATTTGTTCGTATTTTGTCAAAAAGTCAACAAAAGTTATTTTTAAAAATGACGTTATCAGTTACTTACACTTAGGGAGCCATCACTCAGTCAAAAACGAAGATATTGATTTGAAATTTGGTACGGGTATTGTTCATTCTCAGTTCTCTCACATATATTCCGTTTTTAACATCTTTGCAAATTTTGATTTTGTGGGGATTTTTTTTTTTAAAAATCATTTTTATTTTATTTTAGGAGTCAAAAAGCTAAAATTGTGAAAATTCGAGATTGCCATTTTAAAGAAAATGTCATTTTGTATCTTTGGTCAATTGCGTTTGTAATTTTCTTTTAAACTGTGTTTTCTACGATTTTTCAAATATTTATCTTTTTTTACCAACATTACGTCATCAAAACATGATTATATCCCAAACTACTAAACCAATTTCAATTACATTGTTAGTGCATACGTTTAATTGTTGTAAACTCAGCTACCGGAAATTTCAGCAAGATGCGCCGCATGTATAAAAAGTTATTCAAGAAAAACCTCAGGGGGAGGGGGGAGGGGCTGCCAGGCCCCACCCCCGTAGGGCGAGGGTTAAGTTCGACCGATTTTGTTGTATTGGTAAAGCTATGGCGCCGGTGGACCCCTTCGCTCCGTTCCTGTTCGGTCCCCCAAATCGTTTTCGCAAATCGACATCACAGGTGTGGACCTTCGATGATGGGTGTGTTTAAATTAGTAATTTTTATTTATCTTCATTATTGTATTATTCTACTATTTTATTTCTGTTTTACACGTATGTTTGTCGTTATCCCACTTAGAATGTATCAGTACTTATGCATAGGTGCGCTTAATCAAGGGCGTAGCAAGAGGGCACGGCCAAAGCCCCCCGTACAAACCAATTTATATTACATAAAATTCGATTTTTTGTATGACGACCCGATCTTATGACGACCCCCCGGTCAACACAATTTGGCTGAGGAGCGAAATATGATTCTACCACTGACGTGCCCCCCCTGATAAAAATCCTGGCTACGTGCCTACCATATGCCTTAGCAACATGTTTTTTTTCTTCTCGAATTGCCCCCCCCCCCCAGTGATAATTGCTTAGACTAGGCCCTGCATGCAGGTGCCTGTGGATTGTATTAGTGGATAGCTCCACACCAGTCACCTCGCGCAGCTTGTTGGCCATTTATTTTAGGGAGATCTAAGGGTTGGTCTCCACATAGCCAATGAGCAAGGTGACCTCGCAGTCATGGAGGACGAAGAGACCGATTAGGTACCAGCAAACACGCCGGAACGTGGTGTAAAGGTCGGCAACCGGCGTGGAAAATATCAACGCGTGCCAGCCAATGCTCGGAAGCGGATCTTGGACTGTTTCCGGGCTGGCGGCGACTACCATTGCCGCGTCCACCTTGCACCGCCCCGCTTCCGAGGTGCCCCGTCACCGTCGCCGTCACCCTCCCTCGGCGAATATATACGATAGGCCGTCTTGACGGCGACGCCATTGGTAGTAGCGGCCAGATTCCAGTCGCCGCCAGCCCGGAAACAGGCCAAGATCCGCTTCCGAGCATCGGCTGGCACGCGTTGATATTTTCCACGCCGGTTGCCGGCCTTTACATCACGTTTCGGCGTGTTTGCTGGCACGTAATCGGTCTCTTCGTCCTCCATGACTGCGAGGTCACCTTGCTCATTGTAAAATAAATCTATTGATGACATCTTAAAATTACTTTAAATCACTTATACAAATAATTGATTGATTTTATCGATCGTATTGCAATAATTGTCATGCAGCTGCACTCCAGACACTCCAATACTTCTTCGAAATAAATATGTGAAGTGAAGAGTAAATTTGACTCGCGTGAAATTTTTATATTCATGCGCCATGCTTTTTGTAGATCCCTTTTAAACGGTATCGGTTTCTGCAATGCATGAACAAAAATCAAAGCATTCAAATGTATTTAAATCTATGTAAATGCTTGATGTAAAGGAAACACCGCGAATAATACTGAGTACACCATGCACCGTTTTAAACTGCATTTCAACTAAATTAATATGCAATTCATATATTTTAAATTGGTCTTCAACTGTTTTATTTCGGTCTTCAGATATTTTGATTTGGTCGTCAGTTGTTTTAATTTGGTCTTCAATTGTTTCAATTTGCGCATAAAAAGGTGTAGAGATATTCGATACATTCCATAGATTCATTGAAACGACACTTTTCCCAGTCGACTCGGAGATTCGACACATTCGATAAATTCGCAAAATTTGCGAAGTTTGTGGCCGATTTGAGACATTCGATAAAATAGCAAACTTGTCCTGAACACCAACACATAGCAAACATATCCCTCATTTGAAAGCTCGTAGCATGACGAGGTAAACAATTAGATCCAGTTTTGCACTACCTGCCTTTGTTTGCTTGATACCTTCGCCAACATCCTACGGTTCGCAGCCGACTTGAGACATTCGACACATTCGATACATTCGTCAAAATGGTATTGTTCTCAGCCGACTAGAGATATTGGATACATTACCCAGACACCTTACCCAGCCGACTCGAGGGATTCGACACATTGGATACATTCGCAAAATGTATTCATTAGATTACTCGGCTGCTTTCCAAAGCGTGAATCATTCGCTTATCATTCACAAACTGAAACATTCCTATAATTTGGATGAAATTGCCATAAAATGGTTCGTCTCATATATGTCCGATAGACATCAGAGGGTCATCGGCAACTGCAAAACATCCAACTGGAAGCCAGTAATAACCAGTAAAGAAACCAAACCGGTAAAGAAACCAGAAACCAACCAGAAACCAGTTCCAGAAGGATCTTTTTTGGCTCCGCTTCTGTTCTCACTTTGTATCAACGACTTGCCTCGTGAAATTGATTCCGGCTGCCTTCTGTATGCCGACGACGTTAACAATTTTCGCAACATTATCTCACCATCTGACGGACTGCTGCTGCAGCAGGATCTAGGTCGCCTGATAGCCTGGTCCGTCAGATGGGGATTACTCTAAATCCAAGTAAATGCTAATTGTTCGCGATCACCCTCAGGAGCGCGTCCGTCCGGACAGAGTATTTTATCAATGCCACGAAACTCGAGCACGTTGAAGAAATTCGCAACCTGGGTATCACTACTATACTAAGCTCCTTTCGCCTCTCACATCAACAACATCGTTAGACTTGGTTATAGTGATTCTTCCAACCAATGTCAAATGTCGGCTTTGCCACATTCCAATTGTCCTCAAGATTCCATCTTTCTTTAGTGTTACATTTTCAGCTACGATATCTCGACAGTGTGGATTAAAAACGATCCTCAGGAGCTTGAGTTTTGCAACCTGCAGTTCAAGTTGATATCGGGACATATTTTCTCGCTCGAAAACGCCTGCCGTCCTATCCACATTGCGTGACACTTTGAAACATTGGGCCAGAATATTTTGGTCCAGAATATTTTGTAAACCAGCCAAGCTCACCGAAACTAGCCCTTAGGCTTTCCTCTCCGATCCGTCAAGGAAAACAGTCGTGTCATCAGTATATATTGCATGACTTTAGTAAGGGTATGCCTGAGCTTGATTCCTCGAATAGTGTTGTTTTGCCTGTTCCTATATTTGCTAGAACTTCTTCCCCGATAATAAAGAAGTAGCAGGATATGGGGTCTCCCTGTCTGCAGTCCCTTTCTAAGTTTATTATTTGTTTAGACATAATTCCGTTGTAGACAATACGCGAAAAGATGTGTTGGTGCAAAAACCAAAAGGCATGTATGAACTTTTCTCCAAAATTAAACTTATATAAACAGTCTTCCAAGAACCTCCAACTCATTACATCAAAGGCGGTCTTACAATCCACAGATAGTAATAATCCCTTTTTATCATTGCAGTATGTGTCCCACAAGATATCATAAGTGGCATGGGTGTTTTCACCAATAAACCTATTAAAAAAAAATGTTGTCTGATCTGGATGTATAATAGAATCTAACACATTTTTTAGCCTGTTTGCAACTGTTCCAGCTAATATTTTGTAAGTTCAGCTAGGAGGGTGATTGGCCTCCAGCTAGATATCAAATTCCTAGGTTTGGAAGGTTTGGGCACTAGAGTTATAAGTCCTTCCCGTTGCGTTATTGAAAGCTCTCCTTTTATTAAACCATATGTCAAGGACCTATAAACAAAGTGTTTAATATCACACCAGAAGACTTTAAACAAACTTATAGGGATATCCATCCGATCCTGGACTTTTATTATTACCAAACTTCATTAAAGTTGCTCACAGCTCTTCAACCGTTATGTCCTTGTCTATGGTTTGCGATTCTGTAGTTGAAAG
>JAXIVJ010019397.1:0-19701 GCA_036785665.1 Chirona hameri | reverse complement strand
CCAGAAGTCAAAGCTCCCCGGGGTCATTCTGAGTCATCGTTGAGTCCAGGAAAATCATGACCACCACAATACCCCAGACTGTGGTCACGCTTCACAGAGGTCTGCCTACCGATACTGGTCACCGCGACACGAGGTCTGCCGTTACCGCCGACCGGACGGCTCGCCGGTGCCGGTCACATCAGGAAGAGGCTGCATTTGATCCGGCGGCGGTGAGAGAGTGCCGCTGCCGACCGGCCGCCCGAGGTTGCCAATCTGTGTGGGCCGCCGGTGGCCGTCACGGCTCTCTGGGCTGGCAGCCTGTTCTCCCACCTCCACACAGCCTGTTCTCCACCTTCCACACAGACGGCTCTCCCACCTCCCACACAGCCTGTTCTGTCATATCCCACACAGCCTGTTCTGTCATCTCCCACACAGCCTGTTCTGTCATCTCCCACAGTCTCCCAACTGAGTGGGCTGTCTCCCTGCCCGACGCTCCCGCTGATCGCCGGCAGCTGGCCGGGGGCCGACTGACACAGCTGGGTGGGGTCTGATCCTCTGTCTGACCCGTCATCTGATCCGCTGTCTGACCCGTCATCTGATCCGCTGTCTGACCCATCATCTGATCCGCTGTCTGACCCGTCATCTGATCCGCTGTCTGACCCGTCATCTGATCCGCTGTCTGACCCGTCATCTGATCCGATGTCTGACCCGTCATCTGATCCGCTGTCTGACCCATTATTTGATCCGCTGTCTGACCCGTCATCTGATCCGCTGTCTCACCCGTCATCTGATCTACTGTCTGACCCGTCATCTGATCCGCTGTCCCTCTGTCTGACCCGTCATCTGATATGCCTGTCTGACCCGTCATTTGATCCGCTATCTGACCCGTCATCTGATCCGCTGTCCTGACCCGTCATCTGATCTGCTGTCTGACCCGTCGTCTGATCCGCTATCTGACCCGTCATCTGATCCGCTGTCTGACCCGTCATCTGATCCGCTATCTGACCCGTCATCTGGTCCGCTGTCTGACCCGTCATCTGATCTGCTGTCTGATCCGTCATCTGATCCGCTGTCTGACCCGTCATCTGATCCACTGTCTGACCCGTCATCTGATCCGCTGTCTGACCCGTCATCTGATCCGTTGTCTGACCCGTCATCTGATCCGTTGTCTGACCCGTCGTCTGATCCGCTGTCTGACCCGTCATCTGATCCGCTGTCTGACCCGTCATCTGATCCACTGTCTGACCCGTCATCTGATCCGCTGTCTGACCCGTCATCTGATCCTCTGTCTGACCCGTCATCTTATCTGCTGTCTGACCCGTCATCTGATCCGCTGTCTGACCCGTCATCTGATCCGCTGTCTGACCCGTCATCTGATCTGCTGTCTGACCCGTCGTCTGATCCGCTATCTGACCCGTCATCTGATCCGCTGTCTGACCCGTCATCTGATCCGCTATCTGACCCGTCATCTGGTCCGCTGTCTGACCCGTCATCTGATCTGCTGTCTGATCCGTCATCTGATCTGCTGTCTGACCCGTCATCTGATCCACTGTCTGACCCCTCATCTGATCCGCTGTCTGACCCGTCATCTGATCCGTTGTCTGACCCGTCATCTGATCCCGTTGTCTGACCCGTCGTCTGATCCACTGTCTGACCCGTCATCTGATCCGCTGTCTGACCCGTCATCTGATCCGCTGTCTGACCCGTCATCTGATCCGTTGTCTGACCCGTCATATGATCCACTATCTGACCCATTATCTGATCCGCTGTCTGACCCGTCATCTGATCCGCTGTCATCTGATCCACTGTCTGACCCGTCATCTGATCCGCTGTCTGACCCGTCATCTGATCCTCTGTCTGACCCCGTCATCTTATCTGCTGTCTGACCCGTCATCTGATCCGCTGTCTGACCCGTCATCTGATCCGCCGTCTGACCCGTCATCTTATCTGCTGTCTGACCCGTCATCTGATCCGCTGTCTGACCCGTCATCTGATCCGCTGTCTGACCCGTCATCTGATCCTCTGTCTGACCCATCATCTGATCCGCTGTCTGACCCGTCATATGATCCGCTGTCTGACCCGTCATCTGATCCGCTGTCTGACCCGTCATCTGATCCGCTGTCTGACCCGTCATCTGATCCGCTGTTTGACCCGTCATCTGATCCGCTGTCTGACCCGTCATCTGATCTACTGCCCAACTCCGGATTCAAGAAGCCACACACCGGCACAGCTGAGTCGCGTTTGACCCGCTGTCTGATCTGCGGTCTAATCTGAGATTGGCAGGGGCCACACCGACACAGCTGGGTCGCGTTTAACCCGGTGTCTGACCCGCTGTCTGATCTGAGATTGCCAGGGGCCACACCGGCACAGCTGGGTCGAGTTTGACCCGCTGTCTGATCTGAGATTGGCAGGGGCCACACCGGCACAGCTGGGTCGAGTTTGACACGCTGTCTGATCTGAGATTGGCAGGGGCCACACCGGCACAGCTGGGTCGAGTTTGACCCGCTGTCTGATCTGAGATTGACAGGGGCCACACCGGCACAGCTGGGTCGAGTTTGACACGCTGTCTGATCTGAGATTGCCAGGGGCCACACCGGCACAGCTGGGTCGAGTTTTGACCCGCTGTCTGATCTGAGATTGACAGGGGCCACACCGGCACAGCTGGGTCGAGTTTGACACGCTGTCTGATCTGAGATTGCCAGGGGCCACACCGGCACAGCTGGGTCGAGTTTGACACGCTGTCGCGTTTGACCCGCCGTCGAGTTTGACCCGCAGGACGAGATTGCCAATCTGTGTGATCCGCCGTTGGATTGCCTGAATCGGAGGATTGCCAGGGGGCGGTGACACTGGCACAGCTGACGTCGGCTGCAGCCGTTCCATAATAGCCGCATACACGAGATACATTCTACATACTGCATGCCTCCTCGTTAAAGATACACCTTGTGTTAGAAATATGCGTAATGACTCATTTTCTATTTAATTCTGAACACTATTTGTAATAGCGTAAACCAGCGTATGCAGTGGATTGGATTAATCCAGTGGATTAGTGAAACCAGTCCAATCAATTGGATTTATATCGGATTGGATTATAAAATTTGGCTTTGAAAGGATTTTGATTGGACTTGATTCATTTATATACATTGTATGTTAAATATTCACCAACCAATCGATCTAAGAGGTTTATGATAGTTGCTTCTTCATGATAGTTGATTATTTTGCGAGAAGTAGATTTATAACTAACAACTTATTGGAACAACTGTTATCCTACTATTATATTAAAGACGAAATGTCCGTGTGTACGTATGTATGTATGAAAGCAATATTTTGCCGGGCTACAGCGCCGAAACGGCATGAGCTGAGACGGCGAAATTTTCACACACAAATCAGACCTGTGCGAACTTAGATTTTGGGCCGACTCCGGAGCGCGTGCAATGTCTGAGACGTACGTGAGGGCCGGATTTTTGTTTTTGTTGTGGGGCTTTGCGACCACCTCCGTCAGTGCTGCACGTGCCGGCGATTCGGTCAGCTGACTGGAGATTTTTAGACGAATCTTCTACACATCTGACGCATAAACAGCGCACAATTTGAGTCTTAGTTGGGAGGGTCTAAAAACCGACCAGATTAGCAGACGAGCCCATGCTCCGAAACTACTGGACCGATCTGAGTGACTTTTTCACCATTCGATTGCGAGTGGTCTTTGAACGGTGCCGTTTTGAGTTGTATACAGTTTGGTCTACCCCTAAATGTACCAAATTCGACCAAAACTTTTAGTGCAAATTTGCCGGCGAGCCCATGCTCCGAAACTATAGGACCGATCTAGGAACTTTCTTCATCATTCGATCCAACGTGGTCAAACGGTGTCGTTTTGAGTTTTATACAGATTAGTCTACTCTAAGTGGACCAAATTGGACCAAAACCACCAAAATCGTTTGTTGGTGGTCTTGGTCCAATTTGGTCCACCTAGAGTGGAACAATCTGTATAAAACCCCGATACGGCACCGTTTTGGACGGCAGATCGAATGGTGAAAGAAATCACCCTGATCGGTCCAATAGTTTCGGAGCATTGGCTTGTCGGCAAATTTGCACTACACGTTTTGGTTCAATTTGGTACATTTAGGGAGGGGAACAAACTGTATTAAAGTCAGAACGGCACCGTTGTGGACCACGGCGGATCGAATGGTGAATAAATCGCAAAGATCGGTCCAATAGTTTCGGAGCATAGGCTCGTCGGTAACAGTTTTTTGGTGGTTCTGGTCCAATTTGGTCCGCTTAGAGTGGACCAATCTGTATAAAACCCCAAACGACACCGATATGGACAACGCCGGGTCGAATGGTGAAGAAATCTCACAGATCGGTCCTATAGTTTCGGAGCGTGGGCTCGTCGGCAACCATCAACTTTTGCAAAGTTGAAGATATTCACATTTTAAACATAGGATATGTATTTTCCAGATGTGCACCAACCAAGCTAAAAAAAAAAGATTTTCCAGATCTGAAATAGTCAGTTTCATTACCAACTTTTGGGAAAAGCGCCTTCCAGTAAAAACTGTACAGTAGAGCTAACCTATGGGGGACCTTCTGTTTGGCAAGGTGTCTACCATGTGAGTGACACACTAGCACCTGGTCGATTTTTTTTGCGATGCCTTTTGCCACTTGTCAGGCGTATGGAACTATAAAGTGTAGCTGCCGTGAACTCACAGAACACATTTCAGTTTTCACCACCACTTACAGAGAATAGGACACCTTGGGAAAAGTACGTGAAATGATGGAAAGAGTGTCCTGATTATGGTTCTGGCATTCGTGTTTGCGAAAAAAGTACCAATTTGTCATAATTGGGAAAAATATTTATATTAATACATATGACGTCACAATAATCTTGCGCCACCAAAACGAGTTGTGACGTCATACCGGCAAAAGTCTACCCTTGAATCAGAATATGTAAGCAACACTAACGAGTAACAACCTCATTCGATGGGACGCGACTCGCGAGTATATTGGTTGCGATTGCAAATGTGTGAATGTTTACACTATGGCCTTGTATGAGTAGAGTTGGAGTGGCGTTGCGTGAACACATACCCATAATGTTCATGTGCATAAATAAATGTGATATGCCTACCCACAAATGTGTATATGTGTTCATCGGTGTGTGGTGGATGTACATAATTATTGCAGCTACCGGTACTAGCCACCCATCAAAAGGTGTGCCCTTTCAAGACGAGTGTGGACATTATTTTCAATTGGAAATCAAATGAAAATTGACAAAGTTATAGACAATAATATTTCGAGCTAAGCAGCAATTCAACGTAAACAATAAACAAACTTTGTCAACATGTAATCAATATATTGCATGAACACCGACCAGCCACCAATCAACAAATGCGTCTTATCACTAATCATCTATTGATATTTTTCAATTGGAAATCGGTTCACAATTGACAGGTAATTACTTAAAACTGTAACCACGGGCAGAATGTATCCCAAATGTATCGCAGTTACAGGTGCATGTGCTTCTATTACAGAGAATATTGCAGCTACCGGTACCATCCACTCTTTAAAAGGTGTGCCTTTTCAAGATGAGTGGTCGGTATTATTTTCAATGGGAAATCCTATGAAAATTGACAAAGTTGTGGCGAATAGTATGTGATGGCGAATACGCATGAACACATGATGCGTTTCGGTGGCGGCCCGGTCCAAATAGCGAAAACGTGTTATATTACCCTGGCGAAAACGAAGTGCGGTAGGAATACTAATGACGTATGCGAAACGTCACAAGATTTGTCCCTTTAAAATATGACCAAATATACCCAACGGTTTTTGCGTTGAAACTCAGCAACTTGGTCGTTTTGGAATAAAAAAATTAAGATTTTGAGATTTCTCAGTACCCCTGTCCCCACCGGCACTCTCTCTTCGTGGCGTAAGGACGGCGGCCGTTGGGATGGTTCACCTTTACTTTTCGGCTTGCTCACATCCCCCGCCGCTAGTCCTGGCCCGTCCTGTTTTTACTCTTCTTGTGAGGACGTCACCCGGCCGCATATTTCCAAAGTGAATACAGCTGGCGGGCGTGTTTGGAAATAGCAATCACTTAGGGAGACATAAGTTAGTCAAAAATATAGATATTGTTTTTTTTCTCTTCTTTTTTTTTTTTGGGGGGGGGGGGGGGGGGGGGTGGGGGTTCATCGTCCATACTTGGGTCTCCAATAATTCTTCCAGTTTTTGATATATATTTTTATTTTTATTTTGGGATGACAAAAAAAAAATGGGGGGAACAATTTCCAAAAATCAAACTTCTCGAACATATTCAAAAACCGGAAGATACATTGGAGAACCAAGTACGGACGATGGCCCCCCCCCCCCCCAAAATCAAAGCAATATATATATTTTTGACTGACTTATATCTCCCTAAGCGGATGCTATTTCCAAACACGCCCGCCAGCTGTATACACTTTGGAAATATGCCACCCGGCCAGCACCGCAGTACACGGTCAGCGTCGCGGCTGACAAGAGAGAGAGCTCCCTTGACAAGACAACCGACAACTGACGACGCTGAACCGCACACGACAAGACAAGCAGAGGCAACAAGCAGATGCAGCCATTACAAGGAAACATTCAGAGTGAGAAGACAACGAAGGGCGCCTCCGGCGCCCTTCGGTAAGTCTAACTGGGCCGATATCGCCGAGAGGCGGCATGCCGTCACATTAAATTAACTAACTAACTGACCTCATTCGTGATCAAGAATGGCTTCAGCAAGACGATGCAACGCCTCACACCGCTCGGGGCTCACTCGAATGGCTGCAAGCCCACTTTCGGAACCGCCATATCAGCCACAAGACGGCCATCCCATGGGTCCGAACACACCGGACCTTAGCCCACTCGATCTTGTCATGTGGGGCTTCCTCAATGATCGGGTGTATGTCACCAACCCTCGGACAACGGAGGAGTTGAAAGCCGCAATCATCCATGCAGCCGGTCGTGTCACACCGAGATGGTAGATGACACCATCACCCACTTGCAGGAGGTCCAGCTGCCCATGATCCTACAGCGCCGGGGCGCGCACCTACAGCACCTGCTTTAACCCTATTTGTAACAGGGGGGGGGGGGGGGGGGGCGGATTCCGCCCCCCCCCCCCCTCATGTTTTTCGCAGATATCTCCAGAACGGCTGGGAGCAGGCCCATCAATTTTTGGGTCTTTTCATAGAATTGAACTCCACATTTGGAGTCAAAATTTTTAAGTTCTTAACCTGAACAGAGGCGGTTCCAGGGCACAGTTTTGGGTGGATTTGGAGGCGACATTTGGCGATAATACGGAAATGCGATCTTCACGGTTTCTTCCTAACTGCATCAAGTATGAAGGAGTTACATCTGCTTACGGTGATTGCAACAAGTGCAAATTAGTTGATGTTAATGAAATATCATAAAAATGGCATGGCAGAGGCGGTTTCAGGGGCTTGAAAAGGTGGGGGGGGGGGGGTTCCAGGAAGTATTCAATGCTTGGCGGGAAGCCAATAGAGCAATGTAAGGGGCATTTATAGCTATCAAGATGTAAAAGATAGCTTCTGCTTCCATTATTTGCATAATTTATTACATATAGAGTTTCAGGGGCGTGTTCAGGAACATGAAAAGGGGGTGACTGGCATGGTGATGACGATATGCCAGCGATAACGGCGCAATATACGTTTAGCTTATAATAATATATGCACATATGAGACCAGAAAAGGGAATAAAGTCATTTTTTTTGCAGAGGCGCGCTCAGGAATGGAAGAAAGGGGGTCATATTATTACAAGGAAACTAAGAGGCATGAGCGTACAATGACATAACATACTGCAGTTTTCGGATGAAACACGCACCACCGGCTACTCTACGAACGATTATAAGTTAATAGGCGAGTCCAGGTAGGGTAAAAGGGGAGTAAGCAATGTTAATTGAAGTTGTAAGTGAAATAGTCACTGTTGACTAGTTATAGTTAGTATCATGATAGCGGATAATATACGTATCAAAAGGTCTTGCGCCGCCCCAGTTTGGATCCTGGATACGCCTATGATGAAGTACAACATGCAAAAAGGAACTATCTACGATCAGTAACATATGTATAGTGCTGGGTAGCAACTTGTCTGCGGTTAATACTTTTTCCCAATTTTACCCCCTTTTTCACTAACCTGGTACCGCCTATGGCAAAAAAATATGATTTATAACTGTTTTTCTAATGTCTAAATCACATACCCTTTCATTTATTTTTATAAAAAACATCAAAAAATGGTTTTATTACACATTTACTTCACCCCCATATTGAGTGACCTGCACACGCCTATGATTTTTGAATTTTCAAACGTCACCGTCATATATCAATTTCCAATTAAATTTCTATCGATTCCTATTAGTTGTGTTAAAATCGGTCGATAAACATGAAAGCTATGTTGGATCAAAAATACCACTAAAACTTGTAGTTTTTGCCCCCCTGTTGCCCCCTATCCCAAATGTATATTTGTTTAATATTTATAAATGTAGATCGTGTTGAGGGGAACCAAACACCGTTTCATTTTTGAAAATCGGACGGGTAGATCTCGAGATCTCCGGGGGGGCGGAATCCGCCCCCCCCCCCACCCTGTTACAAATAGGGGTAGCCAGGAGCCTGTTACAAATAGGGTTAAGAAGCTGCTGGGAGACGGTGTGATGGCCGATGGTCGACATTGTTGGCAAATGTCTATGCCATATTATTCCAAGTCGAATGATATTTGAATGTTGATCCTGCGATGTTTAATAAAAACAAAATAAGAAAAGTCTGAGTACACTTAATTTGTGGACACCCTGTAGCTCGGGTGTTTTTTCCTTATATTTTGTGGTGAGATTAAGAAAGAGTTCAACTGACGCCGTTATGTCGAGTAATTTACACTAGAGGGTTGTGAACTATTAGCCACGAATTGTGAACATATTGCGCGTTGCACAACGTTGGCCTTCTAGTTTACATACAAATATTTTATACATAAAAATCGAACCCATAATACACTGGATTGGATCGGATCAGCTTTGCAGACGCCTTATGGATTTGGATTGGATCTGGATTAACACTTGATGTATTCAGATTAAATTCTCAATCGATCAATCCATTTTATACTCTGGTGTAAACCGTTCAATGTAAATTCGCCGATGGACTATAAACTCCCTGTTATAATTATTAATATCCTTACATTTAAAGCTTCACAATCACAATCACACACAGTGTTTGTGAAATACGCTTTAGCCTAGCTCCTTACTTTAACCAAGCTTCTTACTTTATTAACGGTGCCCTTGGCGCTGGTTTATAAACTTCTGAAGCCATCCCCATAAGAGTCAGTGTGAAAGGAGGTGCAACCCCAGCGCCCCGCTGCAACTAACACGCAATCGTGCTCAAAGCGGTTGCTGTATTTGAGTGTGCCTAGTCCTGTCGTGCTCCTAGCTCGCAAATCTACCTATTAATGATGCATTGTGCCCGCTGAGTCCGGCCATGTATTCCTCCTACGGACTACCCAGGCTAGACCATGCTCTGCCGATTCCGGGATCCATCATTGTGAACCCAGCCCAGAGTTGGGCTTTACCTTTCTATTTTTCAAATTTGCAATTCGATTTTAGGATCCTGAAATGCGGTTTGTAAACTGTGTATTGTCAGTTATTGTTTTCCCGCGCTCGTTGTATAACGGGATTATGTGCGCCAGCCGCCACACGGCTTCTATCATTTTCGGTCCCTGTGACGAGTGGCAGTAGTCCATAGGAGGAATACATCCCCTTGTGTCAGTACATCATGAGGATCATCATGTGGCAGTAGTCTTTATGAGGTTCCTTTAAGGTGGCCACCTGTGGCGGTAGTCTACAGGGGTCCCTATACCAGATTGTTGATGACGTCACCTCGTCAGACCGCCGCCGGAGGCTGAGACATGCTCAGGCGGTGACGTTGACAACCACCGGTATCCGTTCCTGGGAGAGGGGAGTGGCTGTCGTCATCACGAGAAGGGATGATGTAATCATTAGGGCATGCAGCAATAATCAAATATCATGATTGGGTTTGCTTGATAGAAAACAATATTATAATAGTGATGGCTGAGCGGGGTTGTCCGTGACCTTAAACGGAGAGCCAGCTGACATGTCGCGTATGCGTTGGTTGCGCCGCTGCTGGCGTGAGCTGCCACTTCCGCTGTACCTTGGCGGCGTGAGAGGTGTTTGTCGATTATAAATATTGCGCTAAATATCGATTGTAAAAACTAGTTTTGACGTCCATTTGTATTCCTTTGTCCAGTTTTCCGTTGGTGACTTTTCGTTGAGTTTGTTCAATGTTATTTGTAGTTTTAGATAATTATTAGCGCCTCTTCAGACATGCTGACTCGCCATCAACTGCCATGCTGACTCGCCATCAACTGCCATGATTATATTGGGAATCCCTAAATAGCGCCTCTTGAGACATGCCGACTCGCCATCAACTGCCATGCTGACTCGCCATCAACTGCCATGATTATATTGGGAATCCCTAAATTATTGAATGCAAAGTATACATGACTGCTATGACACCTATGACTAAAATATATGTAAGTGTCAACGATTTTATTATGCCTTGTATACGGCAGGGCAATGTCCATGCGACAAATGTTCTACATGCAGATATGCCCTGTTTGGGTAAACTGATTCATCAGTAGATCGACGCTTACTCGCACCATGACTAAAAGCTAATTCTTCTTTTGGTATACATTTCTTACCAATCATAGTGACTGTGTCAAAACCAATAGCTGTATCAGGCATTGTGTTTCATGCAGTGTTGAATGCTGACATGCAGTGGCGGATCTAGGTTTCGAGCTTGGGGGGGGGGGGGAATTTCGCTCCGCGTTTCCTCGGCGAAAGTATTGAGCGGGGGGGGGGGGGGGGGGCGTCGGGCCGTAAGCGCGAAGTCGTTGAAGGGGTGAGCGTCAAATAAAATAAATGTGTTGGGTGACGGGGAAGACGTTAGCGAACATTTGTTTAACACCATAGGCGTCGCCACTACTACAGACAGTGCCCGTACAAGTTCGCAGATCTCCAAAAATTTGTACGTACTGTCCGTGCAATTTTAGGGTTTAGGGAACCATTTGACGGTGCACAATGGGAAATATTTGTATCTCACAATTTTGCATTTCACGATTAGTTATATATCTGGTAGGTTTCGAAAAAATATGGTAGGAATTATTCTATTAATTAAATGGTGCTGGAAAATTAACGATTTCTTTATAAAAAATACCCAAGATACGGTGGCTCTCCAGACACGTTCACCAGGCACACCGTGTCCAAAGAACCGAAACTTATTTTGTGATTTCGATCGACAATTGTGTTTGCGAATGACTGCCAATGACCAACAGGAAAGTGACTGTGGTGATAATTATGTTATGCAGGTATGTAGCCAGTGGGCTGCAAAGGCAGCTCCCTGGAGCTAGGGTGGGCCCTTCTGGCCCGCCTGGGCTCCAGAGGGGAGAACGTTGACGATGATCAGACGGTGTAGCTTTCATTATATTTAAAGTTGGAGCGCCGAATGGAATACCGAAACTCCAATGCCAGCCTCATAACTCCAATGTCAACCAAAACAAACAGTTGTATCCTTTTTAGACCAGCTACATGCCTCCTCAGACCGGCCGAGGGCTCTTTCAGACCGGCCCAGCATACTCCATACGACCCTCTCTGGTCTGAATAATGCCCTCCTAGATCCCTGTCACACACACCGAGGGCCCTCTGAGGCCTGACAGGGGCCCTATTAGACCGAAATAAGGCTCATTAAGCATGATAATAACCCCATCAGGCCCGATAATGCCCTCTCGAATTGACCGAGGGTCCTGTACTGGTCAATCGATGGTCCTCTCAAAAACGCTGAGGGCCATTTCTTACCGGCTTAATATCCTCTCAGGCCGGCATGGAGCTCTCTTCTGCCTGGCGATGTCACTCTCATATCGACCGTCGGCCCTCGGAGGCCCAACGAATAAACACAAGACTAGCGGGCATCTATGTGACATTAAGGGAGGCACTGCAAATCTTCTTTGAATATACCATTGACAGGCGGGCAAACATTAGCCCTCCTTTACGAACATTCGTAATTGCTCAAAATCTAATAACGTTATCATCGTGAAACTTTTGATACATTCTCCTACACCAATTCCGCGGCTTCTGTGCGGAAATGAAGAAATTTCGTCGAAAACGTTTGAGATCTAGGACATTTAGTAACGTTACTACACACTACTTTAACGAGAAAATCAGATTATCTTCAACACATTGTGCGAAGTCCACACTTTGAGCAAACTAAAACCAGTAAAACGCCTTTTTGGGCGATGACCGAGCGGGCGCGCTCTGGTAAAGCTAAAACAGGTATGAAATATGAAACGGTACGGGAGCACACGTGGTAGTAACACATAGTCTTTCTAGTCTTTTTAGTCCTCCATACAAATTGCCAGGCCTCCATGCATGCCAACATATAAATTAAGTTTGATTAAATTGTTCATGATCTCCTTTCCCGAATCCGCCAAAGGGAGTACGTCTTGAGCGCTGCATGCTTCAGGGTATAACAAAATGTTCAGGTTAATAATGCCATTTTTGATCAAGAATTATTTGTATTCATTTCGAAGTTTGCCTGTGCCACGCGCTGTGGCACCACCCCTATCAGAACGCACAATAGCAAAATCGAACTTGATTTGATGGTCCTATCCAATGGTGAAAACCCGATCATCTCAATCGGAGCAGTGGTTGCAAAGTTATTAGCTTCCAAAAAAGCGCCTGTATGGCCGGGTCGGGCCGGGTCAAGTGTAAATTTGTCTAGTAAGTTCACGGGAAACCTCTCGGGCGCTTCGCACCCGCTCGGTAATTATGAAATATCAAAAGATAGCAAATTGCCACCAAATGTGGCTACCAAATGTCCATCTTGGATATTTTCTCACAATTAGTATTTGTAACCCCACAAATTAAAGAAATATAATGTTCAACTAAACAAAAATGCTAAAAAATATATATATAAACGGAAAATATGTTGGAGAAGCACATATGGACGATTCCAAAACCAAGTCCTAAAACAATACCACCATTTTTGGCTGACTCATGGCTCCAAAGTATGCGTACCTAACTCACGACGTCATTTTGTTAAATTGCGTTATTTTTATTTGTAATGGCCCGATACGAACAAATAAACATCATCATTCTATTTCTGAGACAAAATTAGTCCAGAAACATATCTTTTCTTTAGATTTATCAATTGGGAGTTTTTAATATTTGTGCCCTGACCATGACCTGAACTTGACAACAACTTCACTTAAGTAAGAGTTTATCGCTACTCGGTAATTTATTGGCTCTTACATGAGGTCGGGTGCGGTAAAATGACCATCATTATCGAATTCTACGAAGATTCAGGATAGGATAATTCATAAAATAATGTATAATCCATAAAACATGCATCGAGTGACTCGTAGAACTTTAGTGTATATTGACCTTTTGTAACCTGACATTGACCTTGACTTTCGCTTACAGTCTCCTTTTTGCTTAAGCGGGATATGTATTATACCAAAGCACTTTTGGGCAATAGTGATCGCAATCGAAGGCTTATGATGGAAAATATAGCCCATAAACCCATGCAGGTACGTAAGTCGATTTTGACCTTTTACCTGACCGATACCTGACATCAATTGCACACTTAGTGATGGTTTTATAGACCTATTGCTTTCATAACCCGCGGCGTGCTGGGGTGGGGCGTTTGGACTCCCCTAAGGGTTTTTCGGATTTCGAGGGAAAACGGTAGGTAGCACGCATCTTGCCGTATTTGGCACAGATGTTTGGGTGCCAATTACGTTCATGGTGTGATTTTGTGTTATCTTATCAGGTCAGGTAACCACGGGCCGGATTCCCGTCCTGACTTACGAATGATTTTCTTCGTAAGTCGTTCATTTTGAATTACCATCTCACTACTTACAAAAATTATGAACTCTCTGCCGACAAGTTACGAATTTTGGGATTCCCATCTCTTTCATATATTTATAAGGCGGCTAAAAGCCAATAGCTGCAAGTTATTCCCTATAGGGAAGAGCAAGTTTCGGTCGCGAGTCAACTGCAGAATTTCTGCCACTTACTCGAGAGATGGTAATACCGATTTAAGAAAATTCTTACAAAAAAAACTTAGGAATCTTCGTAATAATTTTATAGATGTGAATCCAGCCCCAGGTCAGATCACGTGTGCATAGGACTACCGCAAGACACCCATGCCAGAGATAAGACGTCCTATCCCCCCCCCCCCTCCCCCAGGTGTTCGATGACATGATGTGTCCGCGTAAAAGTTCCGAGACCGTGGCGACGCCACTGTTGAGGGGGGGCGTAAATCACGTCTTACCGGGACAAAAAATAACCTGCCAGATCGGTTGGGGGGGGGGGGCAAAAACATACGTTTGCCTACCGATATTTCGTGTTTTTTTTTTGGGGGGGGGCAATATTGCCCATTTTTCCCAACCGTAGATCCGCCACTGGACATATAGCGTTACTAAACGTCTCTTATTCAATAACCAGTAATGAGATGCCAACAGCATATGGAAGAAATAGCCCAGACATTAGCTGCGGTGTCGCTACTTGCTTGTTTAATGCAACAAAGACCTATTGATGGTGACTCATGATGCATGAACATGACCATAGGTGCTGTGCTTAGCAGAAGTCCCATTTCCCAAAGTGAAATCGGATATTGTTTGATTTCCGTCACATGATATCAGAATAGCGGCAATTCACATATGTCTATAAAAAGTCGCCTTGTTGATAACAGCCACAAAGCCGTCGCTGTCTGACACGAGTATGGCCGTTGGGAAGAAAGAAGGCCGAGGTCATATAGTGAGCACCCGGTGACAAGTTTCCTCAAGACAATGGACTTTTGACATGATTTGACAATGGACGATATTATTGCTTTTGTTTAGCAATTACGTGACTTGGAATAAAACGTCGTATATCCAAACGTCCAAGTCGTATATCAATCAAGTAATGCACGTAATACATGACCGCCATACTCTACAGCGACTGGCAAAATGGAAATGGCACTAGTCAAGTTTGTATGGAAAGCAGAACATTCCTTTTGCCTTGACAAATGACTAACAGTGAGATTCAGCGGCTGATCCAATGAGGGATCAGGGCCATGCCCCCAAACCACTGAAATCGGTCGAAAGTTGGCGATCTCCTGACTTTACAGAAAAACCTGAGCAACTTTTACTGGGGAAAGTTTATTTTGAATGAATTATTTATGTACAAGCAATTGTCAGCCGATGATTTTTGAATGCTGACATGTTTCAATTTGAACCACTTAAATCAATGTTTGCCCGTTCTGGATCCGCTAGTGAAGAGTTCCAATAAGTTGTATTGCCTGGATTTACTTAACAAAATGTTTTTTTACCTCTGTGAAGAAAGAAGGGAATAAGGACGCGAAGAGTACGTTCTTCCGACTCAATCCAGCCATTGCATGGCTTTAGTTATATATCTGGAACGTACTCATTAAACCATGCATGTAAAACAAGGTAGTAAGTACTCTTTAACACCGAGGTAAGATTTTGATATACCTAATTACAATAGCAGCCCTTTTAGTTTGCCTGAGCACACAATAAGGAGGTCCAATATCAGATAAGAACACCTCTCTGTCATTGAATAAGCCCACAATATATTCCGGGTCTGGTCAGATTTGATCTAAGGATCTATTGACGTCATCAATCGATAGTTTGATCTGGTTCAAGAACCACAAACCAGAATCATTGCGTTGCAAAGCA
Source organism: Chirona hameri (assembly GCA_036785665.1). Lineage (NCBI taxonomy): Eukaryota > Metazoa > Arthropoda > Thecostraca > Balanomorpha > Balanidae > Chirona > Chirona hameri. The sequence continues at coordinate 3,972 of JAXIVJ010019397.1, read as the reverse complement.
AAGCATTTCTTTATCGAAATCCTTGTTACACTGTAAAAAAGTTTATCTCGCATGGTGCTTAATGCTTCTTTCCGTAGCACTTCTAGTCACAAAAAGCCGCCTCTGGCTCGTTTTCAAGGTAAAGAGATACTTAATGCCTGCTAATAATAAACGATATTGTTATACATAATGCCATCGTAAGAATCCCAGGTGTGCTTACCCTAAGCTTCAGGTGTTCTTTTACTGGCATATCCTACCAAAATAACTACTTTTAAAAGCTTGAATGCCAACTAGCACTGAATGAAGTGTTTGGCAAGCTCATATTACTTTGAATTTTGCATTTGTTAGCATGACACTAAAATAATGGGATGCTTCAGAGAAAGAACCAATTAAGTGCTTTTGAGATTTGGCGGGACAAAGAGCACCCAACAAGTTTGTTTGTTTGTTTGTTTATTTATTTGTAATCAAGTAGAGAAACAGCAAAGCGCAAAGTGCAAACAAACTATAAGTGCTTATATTACACTCACGGATTTAACAGATGCACGGTAGCAACAAAGCTATGCTAATTCAATCCATGACGAAGTCAATTGAGCGCGTCGCTCGTGCAGCTCCGGCGTCCCCGCGCCATTTTTCGCCAGACCGCCGAAGTGGGAGAGGGTGTTGCGACGTGTTGACGCGTGCCACCCATCCGAGACGGTGAGTCTGGCATTGTATACCTACTTTCTAGCAGACTATACATTTGTATATTTTAGTAGAAGTTCACTGAAGTTACATTTATCAGAGACAAATTATAGGATCAGAAATGACTCAATCATGCAAATACAAGTGGTGCTGGGGAATTCAGCATTATAATGCCTTATTGTTATACAGGGAGGTAAGAACATTTTAAAATGTGAGTGTGGCAATGCCAGTTTTAAGCATTATTTTCCCATGCATTCCCATGTATATTTTTAGTAAGTCAGAAAACTGAGGATGTCATGGCAGTCCAGGGCCCTAGATTGCTTTGGAGCTGGGGTGCGGAGTGGAAACTTCTGGCTAAAAATAAACAGTGCAAACATTCAAGAAAACGATGTGCACCTTACCTACTCACTCAGCTTTATCAATACCCAATTACTCCCCCACCAGAATTGGTAATTATCTATGTCATTTCCTACCTGTCTTTCCCTCCTTAGGCTGTCCCTATCATTACATCCATAAATCAGTATCAAGGTTCTAATTATACACAGGGGCCCTTGTGACTAGATAGGCAAGGCAGCATTGTCATAAAAAAACGTACCCAACAGGTTAATTGTATTGCCATACCACACCAGTAGGCAGTAACACACATGGATTGGCAAAGAGCGAGCGAGCACCGTCCAGTTCAGGGCCAGGCCAGGCTAGGGCGGGACGCAAATACAAAACAAAATATCCGCTAGTTGATCATAAAACATGTGTTGCATGACTTTCGTAGATATTTTGAGCATAGTGACCTTTTGTGACCTGACCTAGACCTTCATCTTGGCCAATAATCTCACTTTAGCTCATGCGGGATAGGTATCGTACCTTTAGCTGCACTTTGGGTGAAGCTGGTTGCAATCGAAGGCTTTGGATGGAAAGTATGGCCCATAAACTCAAATACGCCGATTTGGACCTTTGACCTGACCGTGACCTGACATTTGACCTCACTTTGACATTTTTAGCATACTTTATATTCGTCTCATTGAGAGTTTTCGATCGCCCCATTGCGCGTCTCACTGCGATCATTGGTTCGGAAGATAACCAGGGGGAGGCGTTTAACCCCCCCCCCCCCACCCCAGTCAATGGCGTTCTGCTAAGACCCCAGTCAATGACGATTTAAAATGATACCTAAATGATGCCATCATCGCCGTTAGGGAAATAATTAGATCTAAAAAAAGAAAAAGAAATCATAATTGAACCCTTATGTGGCAAGCTACTGCGAGCCTAAAATAATAACTGGTATTGCAGTATATTTATTTTATGAAGTTATTGCGCTTAAAAAAGGTGTGTTCCGATTTTCTAGTGGATTTGCCTACCTTACAGAAATTGTACACTGCAGGACCCAATAGATTTGTACACAGGCTGGTCGAGAATCTAGTAGGACGAAGAAGGCAAGCTTAGACAAGGTTTTTCTTACATTTGCGTTTAATTTATATTTTAGAAAGCAAATTTTCTTGGAAAATTTGCAAAATTTGCTCCTCCAAGCTAGGCCCATTCCGATTGCAGAGAACCATATTAATCAATAAGAAAAAAAATGAAATGAAAAGAAGCGAATATAAATATCGGTATCGGAAGAAGGCCACCGAACTGGGTATGCATTGCCTACCTTGCCTGCATGGGAAAACCGCCCCTGATTTTCCAATACATTGTATAATCATGAATGGAAAATGCATCACAAACTCGTGAAAAAGAGTGGATAAATGGTATCCATAGGAGGGGCAGCGGAAGAGGGTGGAGGGGGGGGGGGAGAAGCTGCCCCCACCCCACACTCAAGAAGTTGGGGGGGGGGGGGGGATATATGATTTTGCCTCCCCCACATAAATTTGTGAGAGAGCCCCTCCAAGAAGCTAGTTCATTTTTTTTCCTTTTTGACCGAAAAAAATAACCGAGGGCCCCGAGGTGCCCCAGCCAGCCTGAGGGGCCCTCTAAGGCCGACATAAGGCCGTCAGTCGGCCTAAGGGGGCCATCGGTAGGCCTGAGGGGCCCTCGGAAGGCCTGAAACTTCAACATGGGTCTGCCCGACGTTTTTTCGACCATTTAGAGGCCCTGCAAAATATAGTGGTCTAAATCCAAGGAGATATTATTTCGCGCCATTTTTTTTTTGGGGGGGGGGCTTTGACAGTGGGGACCCCTGAGTTTCTTTGCTACCCCATCTTAAAATACCTTCCGCCGTCACTGATCCATAGGGTGTCGTTTTCCACCCAAATTTCTCAATGCAAGGACACTGCATGGCTCTTTACTCTATTCACTGCGGGGGCAGATTCTGCCCCCCGGTGGTTTTTCACATGCCGCTTCTAAACCGTTAAGGCTAGCGTCTTGAAACTTTGTGACTTTTCCCAAAATTGAATGGCGCGTGTTGTGTCATAATTGATAAAAATCGGTCCAGGAGAGGCGGTTCCAGGCTCCTGTTTTTTTGGGAGGGTGTTACGAATGCGGTTTTGCGGCGCATACTTCCTTCATGGTTTGCAGTGCAATATATGCGTCAGAAACAATTTCAATGCAATATGCATCATAGATACTGATATTTTACATGTTTTGGGGCAGAGGCGCACTCAGAATAAAAAATGGGAGGCGAGACCCACCCTCAAATTAGGTCCAACTTCAAATGAGTAAGATGATAAAAGCGTTACGCGCCATGGTGCCCCATGTTTTTCCTGGATCCACATATGCGCATGTGTAAAAAGTTATTCAAGAAAAACCTCAGGGGGGAGGGCTGTCAGACCCCCCCCCCCCCCCCCCTAGGGCGAGAGTTAACAGTATTTTAGCATTAGCCCGAGTGGGGGGGGGGGGGGTCAAACACCTTGCCAGAAGGATGTACCGAAATTGGGTTATCATAACAGGCTATTTATGCATTGGAGTTCAGCCCAGTGCCGTATTAGGGTCTCTAGCTCCTGTGTATTCGTAACCACTTAACTACTGGACTACATCAGCCTCCATTGCTGTTTCTGGAAGAGACGACAAATCGCTGGATTTCAGCATGCGAACTCTTAAAATCGAGGCTACAGTGTCACATTTGAACTTGGATTCGTCAATGTCTGAATATGTGCTATACCGAAGGATGTAAAATTGCAAGGACAATTATTATCCCGCGGACTGCAGGGAGGGGGGTGATTTCCGCCCCCCCCCCCCCCCCCACCCACCACCCCCTCCCCCTCAGGTTTTTCGCAGATAGCGAAAACGGCGGCGCGCAGCGCCGCCGGGTTTTGACACACCTGTTAGGACATCAACTGCACACACTTTGAAGGAAAAAAAATAACCTCGGGTCATCTCAGGTCA
>JAXIVJ010019396.1:15000-17500 GCA_036785665.1 Chirona hameri | reverse complement strand
GCCTCCGGGCATACAACACCGCCTCCGGGCATACTACACCGCCTCCGGGCATACCACACCGCCTCCGGGCATACAACACCGCCTCCGGGCATACTGCACCGCCTCCGGGCATACCACACCGCCTCCGGGCATACAACACCCGCCTCCGGGCATACTACACCGCCTCCGGGCATACCAGACCGCCTCAGGGCATACAACACCGCCTCCGGGCATACAACACCGCCTCCGGGCATACCCACACCGCCTCCGGCAATACAACACCGCCTCCGGGCATACAACACCGCCTCCGGGCATACCACACCGCCTCCGGGCATACAACACCGCCTCCGGGCATACAACACCGCCTCCGGGCATACCACACCGTCTCACGTCATCATCAGCAACATCATCAGCAACATCATCAGCAACATCACCAGCAACATCATCAGCAACATCATCAGCAACATCATCAGCAACATCATCAGCAACATCATCAGCAACATCATCATCAACATCATCATCACATCTCATCAACATCATCATCAACATCATCATCAACATCATCAGCAACATCATCAGCAACATCATCAGCAACATCATCAGCAACATCATCAACAACATCATCATCAGCAACATCATCATCAGCAACATCATCATCAGCAACATCATCATCATCATCATCATCATCATCCATCATCATCATCATCATCATCATCATAATCATCATAATCATCATCATCATCATCATCATCATCATCATCATCATCATCATCATCATCATCATCATCATCATCATCATCATCATCATCATCATCATCATCATCATCATCATCATCATCATCATCATCATCATCATCATCATCATCATCATCATCATCATCATCATCATCATCATCATCATCATCATCATCATCATCATCATCATCATTATCATCATCATGCCCGGAGGCGGTGTTGTACCGCCTCCGGGCATACCACACCGCCTCCGGGCATACAACACCGCCTCCGGGCATACTACACCGCCTCCGGGCATACCACACCGCCTCCGGGCATACAACACCGCCTCCGGGCAAACTACACCGCCTCCGGGCATACCACAACCGCCTCCGGGCATACAACACCGCCTCCGGGCATACAACACCGCCTCCGGGCATACCACACCGCCTCCGGGCATACAACACCGCCTCCGGGCATACAACACCGCAAACGGGCAGTACCACTACCGTCTCACGGTCATCATCAGCAACATCACAGCAACATCATCAGCAACATCATCAGCAACATCACCAGCAACATCATCAGCAACATCATCAGCAACATCATCAGCAACATCAGCATCAACATCATCATCAACATCATCATTAACATCATCATCAACATCAACATCATCATCAACATCATCATCACATCATCAGCAACATCATCAGCAACATCATCAGCAACATCAATCAGCAACATCATCAGCAACATCATCAACAACATCATCATCAGCAACATCATCATCAGCAACATCATCATCAGCAACATCATCATCATCATCATCATCATCATCATCATCATCATCATCATCATCATCCATCATCATCATCATCATCATCATCATCATCATCATCATCATCATCATCCATCATCATCATCAATCATCATCATCATCATCATCATCATCATCATCATCATCATCATCATCATCATCATCATCATCATCATTATCATCATCATGCCCGGAGGCGGTGTTGTACCGCCTCCGGGCATACCACACCGCCTCCGGGCATACAACACCGCCTCCGGGCATACTACACCGCCTCCGGGCATACCACACCGCCTCCGGGCATACAACACCGCCTCCGGGCATACTACACCGCCTCCGGGCATACCACACCGCCTCCGGGCATACAACACCGCCTCCGGGCATACTGCACCGCCTCCGGGCATACCACACCGCCTCCGGGCATACAACACCGCCTCCGGGGCATACTACACCGCCTCCGGGCATACCAGACCGCCTCAGGGCATACAACACCGCCTCCGGGCATACAACACCGCCTCCGGGCATACCACACCGCCCTCCGGGCATACAACACCGCCTCCGGGCATACAACACCGCCTCCGGGCATACCACACCGCCTCCGGGCATACAACACCGCCTCCGGGCATACAACACCGCCTCCGGTCATACCACACCGTCTCACGTCATCATCAGCAACATCATCAGCAACATCATCAGCAACATCACCAGCAACATCATCAGAAACATCAAATCAAGCAACATCATCAGCAACATCTCAGCAACATCATCAGCAACATCATCATCAACATCATCCTCAACATCATCATCAACATCATCATCAAACATCATCATCAACATCATCAGCAACATCATCAGCAACATCATCAGCAACATCATCAGCCAACATCATCAACAACATCATCATCAGCAACATCATCATCAGCAACATCAGCATCAACATCATCATCATCATCATCATCATCATCATCATCATCATCATCATCATCATCAATC
>JAXIVJ010019396.1:0-10000 GCA_036785665.1 Chirona hameri | reverse complement strand
GCATACCACACCGCCTCCGGGCATACAACACCGCCTCCGGGCATACTACACCGCCTCCGGGCATACCAGACCGCCTCAGGGCATACAACACCGCCTCCGGGCATACAACACCGCCTCCGGGCATACCACACCGCCTCCGGGCATACAACACCGCCTCCGGGCATACAACACCGCCTCCGGGCATACCACACCGCCTCCGGGCATACAACACCGCCTCCGGGCATACAACACCGCCTCCGGTCATACCACACCGTCTCACGTCATCATCAGCAACATCATCAGCAACATCATCAGCAACATCACCAGCAACATCATCAGAAACATCATCAGCAACATCATCAGCAACATCATCAGCAACATCATCATCAACATCATCATCAACATCATCATCAACATCATCATCAACATCATCATCAACATCATCATCAACATCATCAGCAACATCATCAGCAACATCATCAGCAACATCATCAGCAACATCATCAACAACATCATCATCAGCAACATCATCATCAGCAACATCATCATCAGCAACATCATCATCATCATCATCATCATCATCATCATCATCATCATCATCATCATCATCATCATCATCATCATCATCATCATCATCATCATCATCATCATCATCATTATCATCATCATGCCCGGAGGCGGTGTTGTACCGCCTCCGGGCATACCACACCGCCTCCGGGCATACAACACCGCCTCCGGGCATACTACACCGCCTCCGGGCATACCACACCGCCTCCGGGCAAACAACACCGCCTCCGGGCATACTACACCGCCTCCGGGCATACCACACCGCCTCCGGGCATACAACACCGCCTCCGGGCATACTGCACCGCCTCCGGGCATACCACACCGCCTCCGGGCATACAACACCGCCTCCGGGCATACTAAACCGCCTCCGGGCATACCAGACCGCTTCAGGGCATACAACACCGCCTCCGGGCATACAACAACGCCTCCGGGCATATCACACCGCCTCCGGGCATACAACACCGCCTCCGGGCATACAACACCGCCTCCGGGCATACCACACCGCCTCCGGGCATACAACACCGCCTCCGGGCATACAACACCGCCTCCGGGCATACCACACCGTCTCACGTCATCATCAGCAACATCATCAGCAACATCATCAGCAACATCACCAGCAACATCATCAGCAACATCATCAGCAACATCATCAGCAACATCATCAGCAACATCATCAGCAACATCATCATCAACATCATCATCAACATCATCATCAACATCATCATCAACATAATCATCAACATCAACATCATCATGAACATCATCATCAACATCATCATCAACATCATCATCAACATCATCATCAACATCATCATCAACATCATCATCAACATCATCATCAACATAATCATCAACATCATCATCAACATCATCATCAACATCATCAGCAACATCATCAGCAACATCATCAGCAACATCATCAGCAACATCATCAACAACATCATCATCAGCAACATCATCATCAGCAACATCATCATCAGCAACATCATCATCATCATCATCATCATCATCATCATCATCATCATCATCATCATCATCATCATCATCATCATCATCATCATCATCATCATCATCATCATCATCATCATCATCATCATCATCATCATCATCATCATCATCATCATCATCATCATCATCATCATCATCATCATCATCATCATCATCATCATCATCATCATCATCATCATCATCATTATCATCATCATGCCCGGAGGCGGTGTTGTACCGCCTCCGGGCATACCACACCGCCTCCGGGCATACAACACCGCCTCCGGGCATACTACACCGCTTCCGGGCATACCACACCGCCTCCGGGCATACAACACCGCCTCCGGGCATACTACACCGCCTCCGGGCATACCACACCGCCTCCGGGCATACAACAACGCCTCCGGGCATACTGCACCGCCTCCGGGCATACCACACCGCCTCCGGGCATACAACACCGCCTCCGGGCATACTACACCGCCTCCGGGCATACCAGACCGCCTCAGGGCATACAACACCGCCTCCGGGCATACAACACCGCCTCCGGGCATACCACACCGCCTCCGGGCATACAACACCGCCTCCGGGCATACAACACCGCCTCCGGGCATACCACACCGCCTCCGGGCATACAACACCGCCTCCGGGCATACAACACCGCCTCCGGGCATACCACACCGTCTCACGTCATCATCAGCAACATCATCAGCAACATCATCAGCAACATCACCAGCAACATCATCAGCAACATCATCAGCAACATCATCAGCAACATCATCAGCAACATCATCATCAACATCATCATCAACATCATCATCAACATCATCATCAACATCATCATCAACATCATCAGCAACATCATCAGCAACATCATCAGCAACATCATCAGCAACATCATCAACAACATCATCATCAGCAACATCATCATCAGCGACATCATCATCAGCAACATCATCATCATCATCATCATCATCATCATCATCATCATCATCATCATCATCATCATCATCATCATCATCATCATCATCATCATCATCATCATCATCATCATCATCATCATCATCATCATCATCATCATCATCATCATCATCATCATCATCATCATCATCATCATCATCATCATCATCATCATCATCATCATCATCATCATCATCATCATCATCATCATCATCATCATCATTATCATCATCATGCCCGGAGGCGGTGTTGTACCGCCTCCGGGCATACCACACCGCCTCCGGGCATACAACACCGCCTCCGGGCATACTACACCGCCTCCGGGCATACCACACCGCCTCCGGGCATACAACACCGCCTCCGGGCATACTACACCGCCTCCGGGCATACCACACCGCCTCCGGGCATACAACACCGCCTCCGGGCATACTGCACCGCCTCCGGGCATACCACACCGCCTCCGGGCATACAACACCGCCTCCGGGCATACTACACCGCCTCCGGGCATACCAGACCGCCTCAGGGCATACAACACCGCCTCCGGGCATACAACACCGCCTCCGGGCATACCACACCGCCTCCGGGCATACAACACCGCCTCCGGGCATACAACACCGCCTCCGGGCATACCACACCGCCTCCGGGCATACAACACCGCCTCCGGGCATACAACACCGCCTCCGGGCATACCACACCGTCTCACGTCATCATCAGCAACATCATCAGCAACATCATCAGCAACATCACCAGCAACATCATCAGCAACATCATCAGCAACATCATCAGCAACATCATCAGCAACATCATCAGCAACATCATCATCAACATCATCATCAACATCTTCATCAACATCATCATCAACATCATCATCAACATCATCAGCAACATCATCAGCAACATCATCAGCAACATCATCAGCAACATCATCAACAACATCATCATCAGCAACATCATCATCAGCAACATCATCATCAGCAACATCATCATCATCATCATCATCATCATCATCATCATCATCATCATCATCATCATAATCATCATAATCATCATCATCATCATCATCATCATCATCATCATCATCATCATCATCATCATCATCATCATCATCATCATCATCATCATCATCATCATCATCATCATCATCATCATCATCATCATCATCATCATCATCATCATCATCATCATCATCATCATCATCATCATCATCATCATCATCATCATCATCATCATCATCATCATCATCATCATCATCATCATTATCATCATCATGCCCGGAGGCGGTGTTGTACCGCCTCCGGGCATACCACACCGCCTCCGGGCATACAACACCGCCTCCGGGCATACTACACCGCCTCCGGGCATACCACACCGCCTCCGGGCATACAACACCGCCTCCGGGCAAACTACACCGCCTCCGGGCATACCACACCGCCTCCGGGCATACAACACCGCCTCCGGGCATACAACACCGCCTCCGGGCATACCACACCGCCTCCGGGCATACAACACCGCCTCCGGGCATACAACACCGCAAACGGGCATACCACACCGTCTCACGTCATCATCAGCAACATCATCAGCAACATCATCAGCAACATCATCAGCAACATCACCAGCAACATCATCAGCAACATCATCAGCAACATCATCAGCAACATCATCATCAACATCATCATCAACATCATCATTAACATCATCATCAACATCAACATCATCATCAACATCATCATCAACATCATCAGCAACATCATCAGCAACATCATCAGCAACATCATCAGCAACATCATCAGCAACATCATCAACAACATCATCATCAGCAACATCATCATCAGCAACATCATCATCAGCAACATCATCATCATCATCATCATCATCATCATCATCATCATCATCATCATCATCATCATCATCATCATCATCATCATCATCATCATCATCATCATCATCATCATCATCATCATCATCATCATCATCATCATCATCATCATCATCATCATCATCATCATCATCATCATCATCATCATCATTATCATCATCATGCCCGGAGGCGGTGTTGTACCGCCTCCGGGCATACCACACCGCCTCCGGGCATACAACACCGCCTCCGGGCATACTACACCGCCTCCGGGCATACCACACCGCCTCCGGGCATACAACACCGCCTCCGGGCATACTACACCGCCTCCGGGCATACCACACCGCCTCCGGGCATACAACACCGCCTCCGGGCATACTGCACCGCCTCCGGGCATACCACACCGCCTCCGGGCATACAACACCGCCTCCGGGCATACTACACCGCCTCCGGGCATACCAGACCGCCTCAGGGCATACAACACCGCCTCCGGGCATACAACACCGCCTCCGGGCATACCACACCGCCTCCGGGCATACAACACCGCCTCCGGGCATACAACACCGCCTCCGGGCATACCACACCGCCTCCGGGCATACAACACCGCCTCCGGGCATACAACACCGCCTCCGGTCATACCACACCGTCTCACGTCATCATCAGCAACATCATCAGCAACATCATCAGCAACATCACCAGCAACATCATCAGAAACATCATCAGCAACATCATCAGCAACATCATCAGCAACATCATCAGCAACATCATCATCAACATCATCATCAACATCATCATCAACATCATCATCAACATCATCATCAACATCATCAGCAACATCATCAGCAACATCATCAGCAACATCATCAGCAACATCATCAACAACATCATCATCAGCAACATCATCATCAGCAACATCATCATCAGCAACATCATCATCATCATCATCATCATCATCATCATCATCATCATCATCATCATCATCATCATCATCATCATCATCATCATCATCATCATCATCATCATTATCATCATCATGCCCGGAGGCGGTGTTGTACCGCCTCCGGGCATACCACACCGCCTCCGGGCATACAACACCGCCTCCGGGCATACTACACCGCCTCCGGGCATACCACACCGCCTCCGGGCAAACAACACCGCCTCCGGGCATACTACACCGCCTCCGGGCATACCACACCGCCTCCGGGCATACAACACCGCCTCCGGGCATACTGCACCGCCTCCGGGCATACCACACCGCCTCCGGGCATACAACACCGCCTCCGGGCATACTAAACCGCCTCCGGCCATACCAGACCGCTTCAGGGCATACAACACCGCCTCCGGGCATACAACACCGCCTCCGGGCATATCACACCGCCTCCGGGCATACAACACCGCCTCCGGGCATACAACACCGCCTCCGGGCATACCACACCGCCTCCGGGCATACAACACCGCCTCCGGGCATACAACACCGCCTCCGGGCATACCACACCGTCTCACGTCATCATCAGCAACATCATCAGCAACATCATCAGCAACATCACCAGCAACATCATCAGCAACATCATCAGCAAAATCATCAGCAACATCATCAGCAACATCATCAGCAACATCATCATCAACATCATCATCAACATCATCATCAACATCATCATCAACATCATCATCAACATCAACATCATCATCAACATCATCATCAACATCATCATCAACATCATCATCAACATCATCATCAACATCATCATCAACATCATCATCAACATCATCATCAACATCATCATCAACATCCTCATCAACATCATCATCAACATCATCATCTTCATCATCATCATCATCATCATCATCATCATCATCATCATCATCATCATCATTATCATCATCATCATGCCCGGAGGCGGTGTTGTACCGCCTCCGGGCATACCACACCGCCTCCGGGCATACAACACCGCCTCCGGGCATACTACACCGCCTCCGGGCATACCACACCGCCTCCGGGCATACAACACCGCCTCCGGGCAAACTACACCGCCTCCGGGCATACCACACCGCCTCAGGGCATACAACACCGCCTCCGGGCATACAACACCGCCTCCGGGCATACCACACCGCCTCCGGGCATACAACACCGCCTCCGGGCATACAACACCGCCTCCGGGCATACCACACCGCCTCCGGGCATACAACACCGCCTCCGGGCATACAACACCGCCTCCGGGCATACCACACCGTCTCAAGTCATCATCAGCAACATCATCAGCAACATCATCAGCAACATCACCAGCAACATCATCAGCAACATCATCAGCAACATCATCAGCAACATCATCAGCAACATCATCAGCAACATCATCATCAACATCATCATCAACATAATCATCAACATCATCATCAACATCATCATCAACATCATCAGCAACATCATCAGCAACATCATCAGCAACATCATCAGCAACATCATCAACAACATCATCATCAGCAACATCATCATCAGCAACATCATCATCAGCAACATCATCATCATCATCATCATCATCATCATCATCATCATCATCATCATCATCATCATCATCATCATCATCATCATCATCATCATCATCATCATCATCATCATCATCATCATCATCATCATCATCATCATCATCATCATCATCATCATCATCATCATCATCATCATCATCATCATCATCATCATCATCATCATCATTATCATCATCATGCCCGGAGGCGGTGTTGTACCGCCTCCGGGCATACCACACCGCCTCCGGGCATACAACACCGCCTCCGGGCATACTACACCGCTTCCGGGCATACCACACCGCCTCCGGGCATACAACACCGCCTCCGGGCATACTACACCGCCTCCGGGCATACCACACCGCCTCCGGGCATACAACAACGCCTCCGGGCATACTGCACCGCCTCCGGGCATACCACACCGCCTCCGGGCATACAACACCGCCTCCGGGCATACTACACCGCCTCCGGGCATACCAGACCGCCTCAGGGCATACAACACCGCCTCCGGGCATACAACACCGCCTCCGGGCATACCACACCGCCTCCGGGCATACAACACCGCCTCCGGGCATACAACACTGCCTCCGGGCATACCACACCGCCTCCGGGCATACAACACCGCCTCCGGGCATACAACACCGCCTCCGGGCATACCACACCGTCTCACGTCATCATCAGCAACATCATCAGCAACATCATCAGCAACATCACCAGCAACATCATCAGCAACATCATCAGCAACATCATCAGCAACATCATCAGCAACATCATCATCAACATCATCATCAACATCATCATCAACATCATCATCAACATCATCATCAACATCATCAGCAACATCATCAGCAACATCATCAGCAACATCATCAGCAACATCATCAACAACATCATCATCAGCAACATCATCATCAGCGACATCATCATCAGCAACATCATCATCATCATCATCATCATCATCATCATCATCATCATCATCATCATCATCATCATCATCATCATCATCATCATCATCATCATCATCATCATCATCATCATCATCATCATCATCATCATCATCATCATCATCATCATCATCATCATCATCATCATCATCATCATCATCATCATCATCATCATCATCATCATCATCATCATCATCATCATCATCATCATCATCATCATCATCATCATTATCATCATCATGCCCGGAGGCGGTGTTGTACCGCCTCCGGGCATACCACACCGCCTCCGGGCATACAACACCGCCTCCGGGCATACTACACCGCCTCCGGGCATACCACACCGCCTCCGGGCATACAACACCGCCTCCGGGCATACTACACCGCCTCCGGGCATACCACACCGCCTCCGGGCATACAACACCGCCTCCGGGCATACTGCACCGCCTCCGGGCATACCACACCGCCTCCGGGCATACAACACCGCCTCCGGGCATACTACACCGCCTCCGGGCATACCAGACCGCCTCAGGGCATACAACACCGCCTCCGGGCATACAACACCGCCTCCGGGCATACCACACCGCCTCCGGGCATACAACACCGCCTCCGGGCATACAACACCGCCTCCGGGCATACCACACCGCCTCCGGGCATACAACACCGCCTCCGGGCATACAACACCGCCTCCGGGCATACCACACCGTCTCACGTCATCATCAGCAACATCATCAGCAACATCATCAGCAACATCACCAGCAACATCATCAGCAACATCATCAGCAACATCATCAGCAACATCATCAGCAACATCATCAGCAACATCATCATCAACATCATCATCAACATCTTCATCAACATCATCATCAACATCATCATCAACATCATCAGCAACATCATCAGCAACATCATCAGCAACATCATCAGCAACATCATCAACAACATCATCATCAGCAACATCATCATCAGCAACATCATCATCAGCAACATCATCATCATCATCATCATCATCATCATCATCATCATCATCATCATCATCATCATCATCATCATCATCATCATCATCATCATCATCATCATCATCATCATCATCATCATCATCATCATCATCATCATCATCATCATCATCATCATCATCATCATCATCATCATCATCATCATCATCATCATCATCATCATCATTATCATCATCATGCCCGGAGGCGGTGTTGTACCGCCTCCGGGCATACCACACCGCCTCCGGGCATACAACACCGCCTCCGGGCATACTACACCGCTTCCGGGCATACCACACCGCCTCCGGGCATAAAACACCGCCTCCGGGCATACTACACCGCCTCCGGGCATACCACACTGCCTCCGGGCATACAACAACGCCTCCGGGCATACTGCACCGCCTCCGGGCATACCACACTGCCTCCGGGCATACAACACCGCCTCCGGGCATACTACACCGCCTCCGGGCATACCAGACCGCCTCAGGGCATACAACACCGCCTCCGGGCATACAACACCGCCTCCGGGCATACCACACCGCCTCCGGGCATACAACACCGCCTCCGGGCATACAACACCGCCTCCGGGCATACCACACCGCCTCCGGGCATACAACACCGCCTCCGGGCATACAACACCGCCTCCGGGCATACCACACCGTCTCACGTCATCATCAGCAACATCATCAGCAACATCATCAGCAACATCACCAGCAACATCATCAGCAACATCATCAGCAACATCATCAGCAACATCATCAGCAACATCATCAGCAACATCATCATCAACATCATCATCAACATCTTCATCAACATCATCATCAACATCATCATCAACATCATCAGCAACATCATCAGCAACATCATCAGCAACATCATCAGCAACATCATCAACAACATCATCATCAGCAACATCATCATCAGCAACATCAATATCAGCAACATCATCATCATCATCATCATCATCATCATCATCATCATCATCATCATCATCATCATCATCATCATCATCATCATCATTATCATCATCATGCCCGGAGGCGGTGTTGTACCGCCTCCGGGCATACTACACCGCCTCCGGGCATACCAGACCGCCTCAGGGCATACAACACCGCCTCCGGGCATACAACACCGCCTCCGGGCATACCACACCGTCTCACGTCATCATCAGCAACATCATCAGCAACATCATCAGCAACATC
>JAXIVJ010019395.1:0-19705 GCA_036785665.1 Chirona hameri | reverse complement strand
ATGTTGTCGTGCAGTACGTGTTGTCTTTGTGTGTGTGTTGCTGTAACGAGTGTCGTGTGTGTGTGATCGTGTGTGTGTGTGTCAGTGTGTGGTGATGTGTTGTGTGTTCGTCTGTGTGTGTGTGTGTGTATTGTGTGATGTGTGTGTAAGTGTGTTAGTGATGTTGTGTGTGTAGTGAAGTGTGTGATTGTGTATGTCAGTGTGTGTGTAGTGTGTGTGGGTAGTACAGTGTGTGTGTGTGTGTCGTGTGAGCTGTGTGTGGTGTGGTGTGGTGATGGTGTGAGGTAGTGGTGTGGTGTGGTCGTGGTGTGGTGGTCGTGATGTGTCGTGAGTCGTGTGTGTGTCGTCGTTTGTGGTGTGGCTCAGTGGTGTGGAGTGGTGTGGGTGTGTTGTGTGTGTGTGAGATGTGTTGTGATGTGTGTGATGTGTGTGTGTGTGTGCTGTGTCGTCGAGTGTGTGTGTGTGAGTGTGGACGGTGGTGAGTGTGACCGTGTGAGTGTGAGTGTGAGTGCTGCGTTTGCCGCTGTGAGTAAGATGAGTGTGAGAGTGAGAGTGAGACGTGAAGGTGCACCCAGAGTGAGAGTGAGAGTGCAGAGTGCGCGTTGATAATGAGAATGAGAATGAGAATGAGAATGAAGAATGAGAGATGATATAATGAGAATGTAGAATGAGAAATGAGAATGAGAATGAAGACATGAGCATGAGAAACTGAGAAAGAGAATTGAGACATGAGAATGAGAATGAGAATGAGAAGAGAATGAGAATGAGAGAATGTAGAATGGAGATGAGAATTGGACACTGAGAATGAGAATGAGAACTGAGGAAGACTGAGAATGAGAATGAGCAAGGAGAATGAGGAATGAGAATGAAGGAACTGATGAATGAGAACATGAGAATAGAATGAGAAGGAGAATGAGAATGAGAAAAGAGATGAGAAATCGCGAATGAGAACTGAGAATTGACGAATGAGAATGAGAACTGAGAATGAAATGCGACATGAGAATGAGCATGAGAACAGTGAGACTGAGAATTGAGAAATTGAGAAATGAGACATTGTGAAGAAATGCGAATGAGAACTGTAGGGAATGAGAATGAGAATGAGAACGCGACTGAGAATGAGAATGCGAATGATGTAAATGAGAATTGGAATGAGACCATGCAGATTGTGCAAAGAGCACACACTGAGAATTGCCGAATGAGACCTGAGACCTGAAGAATGATCAGGAGCAAGGAGACACGGAGCCGGGAGACTCAGCAGGCGCCGGCACAGCAGGCGCACGGCTGTAAGACCGGCGAAGGAGCCCGGAGCAGGGAGGATACAGGCGCAAGGATAAGGCAGGAAGGAGAGGGAGAGGGACAGAGGTTTAGCGGGCGCCGGGCAGCCGGGCGCGGGCGAGGGGCAAGAGGGCGAGGTTTGAGAGTGTGAGTGTGAAGTGAGAGTCGGTGTGTGATGTGGTGTGTGTTGTCGTGTCAGAGTGAGTGTGTCGTGTGTGTGTGTGTGATGGCGGGGTCGAGGTGTAATGTATTTTTGCTTTGGCGAGGGGATGGGATCGCTTGTGGGGCGGGGTTGGTTTGGAAGACTTGTTTAAACATAGGGGGGGTTGTTGTTCTGCTGTAATGTACAAGGGTATGTGTTAGTTATGTTGTAGTTTCGATAATATCAGTTTATACTGCCTTTGTTTGCCATCCTAGACCGACCAGGTTAGTGAAACTAGGGAGGTAAATAGGGAAAAAAATATTAACCGCAGGCAAGTTTTTCATCGCATTCAAAATCGTGAAGGATACCGTTTCCCTTCAGGCCGACCTGGATCGTCTTAGCGCATGGTCTAAAATCTGGCACTTGAAGCTCAATCCAGGCTAAATGCAAGACTATCTCATTCACTCTTCGCACGCCCCCATTCGCTGTACCTATGTATTCGATGGGCATCAACTGGAGAGATGCGAACAAATGCGCGACCTCGGTGTCATTTAGATGCTAAGCTGTCTTTCGCCGACCATGTAGATGCAACCGTAGGCCAGGCCATCCGCATGCTCGGTTTGCTCTCATGCGTACGTGTACAAATGTCTCCAGTGCTCTCGCCGCCTAGATTTCAATCACCCCGCAATTTTGTCAGCGATAACGCCCATGTAAGTGGTCCCGTGATTGAATATGGTAGTATTATCTGGTCCTGGAGCCGCACAGATGCTCACTGGAGGTAACGCCTCGAGCGTCTGCAACACAGGTTTCTTAATGTGGTTAGGAGGTACAAACCAGCGCCGTTCTTGTCCCCGCCTTGGACTATTCTTCGCTGCTGAAACATTTTAAATTATCAGTCCATCAAAGCTCGTTTCATCCAAGCCGACATATGATTTTTGCATTCGGTACTTCGTGGCCGCCTTGACTGTGGACATCTAGTGTCAATGTGTTTCACCTGTCCTGTTCCCAACTCGACGCACGAGGACACCTGGATTGTTTGTGTGCCGGGTGCGGTAGGTGTGAAGTCGGTACGGAAAGCTTTTGATCGCGGCTCCCATGCGACCTGTAACAGATTATCCTGAAATGCCAGAGACCGATTTATTTTGGTTCAACTACTTTTAAGTCCGCAAGCTTTAAGTTTGCATGCAGTGAAGGCAGTGTATTGATTCCCATTGCGGGGGCAGCGGTGCGGACGGGGGTAGTCCCTTGCCCTAGTCTTTTGCGTAGGGTAGCGGGTAGGACATTATTTATTGTCATTGTCATCATGTCTGAGGTATGAATGCGTGAATGTAATGAGGATGGTCTCTACGTGTTGTGTGTTTTGACTACAGCCGTAGTGGGCTTCGGCCTGGGGGTGTGTTTGGATACGAATAACTATATATACAAGTTGCCACCCAGCTACTATGTGAAATTAAGTTTACTGGTCGTAAGATAGTTCCTTTTCGCATGTTGTAGCTCAGTCAGTGGCGGAATCCTAGGATCTCACTGGGGAGGCGCAATGACCTTTGGAGTGGTTGTGTGTGAAGCTTTGTGCGAGTACTACCTAGTGGCATACTGTGGACGAGTTCAAGGTACTGAGGCTTAGGATACTTGGTGGTGCCAACAAGGGTGTCACATACACGGGACAGCGCCGCAAGTGGTGCGGTGTTGCGGGGGCGGTGGAATGGCGACCCTGGGGGTGGGGGTGCAGTTTTCTTCCCGGAAAACTGCAGTGGGGTGGGATGGGGTAAGGGAATGGAATGAGGTGGGGAAGGGGCAATAGATGTGGTAACAACAGGGCGTAATCGGAAGGAGAGAGCCAGTCGGACTGTTTTAATGACATGTATTCCACGAGCAGGGTCGATGATGTGCTGGAGCTGCTTGAGTAAAATAACCGAGCTAGCTGCCGCGTATTGCGCTGGCATGATCGTCATCTGACCATGGCCAGGTCACCCCCCGGTGCATGAGCCAGAACACGCCCCACGTTTAGAATACAGGCATATAATGGTTTGGGTTGTGGTCGTGGCTTAGTGGTGGACATCCCGATTAGGCAGGGGGTCATGCAAGCGTAGGTTTGCATTTTTTTGGACCGGTATTCGAAGAGATGGGGCCGTCCGCACATAGCTGGGTTGTCGGCCGGGGGCAGAGGGGGGGGGGGTTTCGGGGGGGGCGTAGGGGGGAGAGGGTTTACACCCCCCCCCCCCGACTGGCCCACATTGCAACCCCTGAACCGCCTCTGCAATTGCTTGGGGGTGGTCGTGGTCAGGAACATCCAACTAATTTGCACCTTTGTTTCAATCGCCGTGTAAACCGATGTATCGCCGGCATACAATGGAGGCAAGTTAGATGTAGGAAACGGCTGAGACGCATGGGCCGGATGGATCGCCAAATATCGCCGCAGAACCCTCCCAAAAACGTGCCCTAGAACCGCCTCTGTTGAGGTTAAGAACTCAAAATGCTGGCTCCATATGTAAAAAATATATTTTGGGGAAAAGTTCCAAAATTCCATGGGCTTACTCCAAGCCGTTCTGGCGATATCTGCGAAAAACATGAGGTGGAGAGCAGAATCCGCCCCCCCCACACCCCCCCCCCCCCCCCCCTGTTACAAATAGGGTTAAAGGATGGCACTTGGTGAATACGAGTATATAAATTTACTGAATTGTTAGAGACGGCAGTCTTTTCAGTAAGTCACTGGCCTAATATTTGTTTTGTATTTGGTTTAAAATTTATCTTGTTTCCGATTGCAATTATAACGTTTGGCCGTTGATCTTGTTTTCAGGTTCATTATGACAAATTCCGGAAGTAATACCCTGGCGTATAGTATTTCAGTAAATTGAACTTGCTAGACAATTATTTTGCAGTATGGTTTGAATGTTCAGCACATCAACATTCATGAAGTATAACAATCATGTCTTATTTATTTATTTTTTCGTCAACAAGCAAATATAGTAGATAGGTAAAAACCATTGGTGCTTTACATACAATATTGTATATACCTTTAAAGAAGGAGTTCTAAGCAATTCCCGAAAAGAAATATTTCACAGGTGAATCGAATTTTACTGCTAAGAATGACTTAGGTGCTCTTGTCGTTTTTTTAATTAAAACAAAATCAATTTATCGTCTACTCTGTCTCATTTAACTTTTTGAAGAAGCAATGCATTTTTTTCTTCACCGATTGGATAGGTGCTAGCCAAAAAACGTGCAGTCATTTCCTCACAAAGCGTAATTCTTAGGTAATCCCTCCGGGCTTCCACTGTTAAAGGGAATAGGTCACCTTAAAAGTTGTCTTGAAATTCAACCATATGGCGCATCTTGAGCTCAAAACTACGAATATGACTTTGGTTTGGACAGCTGATGGATAAATGTGGAGAAAGAAAAGTTTTTCTTTCTATTTCACGAGAAATCGTACGATAGCAGCTGGCGTTCTGGCTCCACCCCGCTCCGCCTGACGCCAAGTACAGTCTCTGACAAGGGGCCGCCGCGCCGCCCGGGCGGCTGAGCGGATATTAACAAGGCGTCGTGAACAGAGACTATGTGCCAGAGAGCGTACCTGCCTCCGGCGGCGAGCGTTCATGTCCCAATCGTGGCCCGGAACAGCGGACATGAAACCGGGCCCACTAGTCCTGTGTCGAAATTACTTAACGTAGGGAGTTAATTCTTTCACCACAACCCATTTGTAGATCTGCTCTACAAATATGCTATCTCAGTCCAAAACCGCATGTTAAAGGTGAACTATTCCCTTTAAACACCACAGGAAAGTGACGTCTGATAAGTACATTGCAGAGAACAGTACAGTGTTGGGTTGTTTTTGTTATGTGTTGAACTTCTGCTGCTGTTTAACCAATATCGCAGCCGATTCTTACCTGTCCTACCTGTGTTAGGATCTTCAGATGAGTACCTGATCAAAATGTTACATCAACGGCACAGGCCGACCCGTCACTGCTCCTCTCCTGCTGGACGCGTCACGACTGCACTACACAGTACCCGGACCCCCGCACTGACCCCCGCACTGACCCCTGCTTGCGCAGAACACGTCCAGACGCCGGCCTCTGGCAGTGACAGAGCACGTCTGAACTGCCCCCTCTCCTCCCCTCCTCGGTGATGGCTGGAATCGAGGTTGGGCTGTAGAGTGCGGCTGTGTTTATTCAGTGACGTCACTGGCTGATAAGCGAGTCAGTTGACGGGGGCGTGAGAACTACTTTGAAGTTGGGGGGGGGGGGGCTTTTTGGCAATACTACGGAGACAAATTAAGACTGAAGAGAATCAACGAGTGCCGCTCTTTTCCATACCCTTGCCAATAGTATGTCATACGTATGTCATTCCATACCTGCTTATTGCCAATAGTATGTCATATATTTAAGGACATGTGTAATGGGTAGCAATGTCATATAAGGAAATGGGTCGTCTAACAAGCAAAACAAACTAGAAAAAAGTTTGTAAACATGAAGATTGAAGAAGGAGCGACACTGGTACTAGGGTCACACAGATACGGAGAAGCGGTACTGGAGCTTTCGCCGTGCCTGAATCCAGAACCGGCTGGCTTGATTGACTCCCGAACCTGAGGTAGCTGATGAGGTGATGTGCCAGGCTCGCTCCAAGTTGACCAATGACCATGGCAAAATCATGCATTTAGCATACATTTGGTGCGAGTACCATACTTGGCTTCAACCGAATTATGCTATGCCGTGTTTTACGGTGTTATGGTCAATGTTCCAGGTACATTGTTATGAAGTAATCGTTAAACGGTTGTACTCAACCAAGTGAGCTGGCAAACCAAAGCATTTAGAACACACGCATTTTTTAGATAAAAGGGCTTATCTACTTATATATAAGTTAGTTATTTAGTTAGTTATCTTGTTTGTTAGTTAACTGTTACCGAAATAAGATCCATTGTCACGCGCACTGCCGGGGGTTCGCACCAACCACGAACTGCCGCGGGGGGTGATTCCCTCCCCTAAGATCTCAAAAACCACGCAACGTAGCGACAAGCGGAAAACGATAGCTCAAGACAGCTCAGATAGCTCGAGACAAGCTCTATCGAAAGTACTAAGGTCATGTTTAGGTCAGGCCAATATTGAGGTCACCAGAGGTCACCAAAGGTTAAATTCCGGCTATATGTATATGAGTGTCCTTGATAAAACCGTCTATATCTCTAGCGACGCGCGGGAAAAAAAACGCTCGAAAGAGAACTGATTGTGATTGTTGTTGCTAAGGTTTCATCAGAATTGACCTAAGGTCAATAGTTAGGTCAGACGAAGCCATTTAATTTGAAACTTTCTAATAATTGCCGAATTGTTTTAGGCAATAACTTTTGACAGATGCACTATCAAGTAAAACAGAGTTCACCATTGTGTTTCTCTTGTCAAGATGCATCGAATGATATATTGAGTACCTAGTTAGGCCATATACAAAAATTAGCCTGACCTGAGGTCAGGGTCAACTCTTATATCAAGTGATTTGTCAAATACAATGGTGAAAACCTCATTGCATCACCTTTATTTGATGAAGAGCTATTGAAGAAAAAACATACGGACCTGGGGGGTCACCAGAGTTGACCTCGTAGAGGTAAAAAACAGAAATGTTACATAGAGCTTTGGATTTGGCACAAGAGTGGTGGATCTGGTGAAAATTGTTCAAATTTAGCCTTTCCTATAGATTTATACGTGTTTTCATTTTTCCCCATTGACTTATAATGGGGAATCACGAAATTGACCTGACCTTAGGTCACCGATATAAAAAAGATGAGATAAATAAATTGTAGGTACTTATCACCTGATGACATCCTGTGAGTTTCAAACAGTTTAGTCAATCACTTTGGCTGTGGCACGACCGCAAACATTTTGTAGGTGAGGTCACTTGACTTGACCTGGTGACCTGCCCTGATAGGACCTGAGGTCAAAAATTTCACACCGTGTGGATAATTTATGTCCAAACAGCTGTGCCAAATTTCGCTGTGTTCAGCTGTGCTGGCGGGCGGACGAGCTGAATGTTCTCTCAGACTGTCTCGGGGCGCGATGAAGCAGCGCAAGCTCAACTCTGTGGCAGTCTGCCAAGTGCCATGTCCATCAGGAGACGCGAGAGGTTCCTGATCGGGATATGGCGCCCGAATATGCGTCCCTGCTGAACGGTGCTCGTCGTTCCACCTTCGGAACGTTTTGATGTCATCTGAGATCAGGCACATAGCCAAGGGGGCGGCGGGTGGCCAGGAGGGCCCTTTTCGGCGCGCTGCGCATGCCGAAAAGGGCCGACGAGACCGCGCGAAGCGCGGTATCATGGGCTCGTTACCACGCGAAGCGTGGTCTTTAGAGAGTTTAGAGCACTTCAGAGGCCCTTTAGGGCCACCAGGGCCCTCTGAAAGACCATAGGGCCCCTTGGACGTTCAAAAGAGCCCTGTGCATGTCAGAGGGGCCCCTGACCAGACCGAAAGGGCCCCTGAGCTGGTCAGAGGGCCCCCTGAACACGTCGAATGGGCCCCTAGCCTGCACAGAGGGACCCTGGGCAGGTCGAGAGACCCCTTGGGTATGTCGGCAGGGCGACAAAGCGGTCAGCACTGTCCCTTGCCAGGTGATAAGGGCCCCTGATCAGGTTGGAGATCCCTGAACAGACCAGAGGGCCCCTGGGAAGTTACAAGGGCCCCTGTGCAGGTCAGAGGGGCCCCTGGCCAGACCGAAAGGGCGCCCCTAGGTGGGTCAGAAGGGCCCTAAACATGCCGAATGGGTCCCTAGTCAGCATGGAGGGGCCCCAGGGCAGGTCGGAGGGCCCTCGGAGCATGTCGCAAGGCGACAAAGCAGCCAGCGCAGTCCCTTGCCAGATCGGAAGGGCCCCTTAGAAGGCTGGAGGGCCCCTGGAGAGACCAGAGGGCTCCTGGAAAGTTCAAGGGGCCCCTGTGCAGATCGGAGGGGCCCCTGACCAGACCAAAAGGACCTCTGGGCTGGTAAGAATGGCCCCTGAACGTGCTGAATTTGCCCCTAGCCAGCACGGAGGGACCCCAAGGCAGGTCGGAGGGCCCCTTGAACATGTTGGCAGGGCGAAAAGCAGTCACCGCAATAAGACCAGACGAGTCGCTTGGCAGATCGGAGTGGCTCCTGGGCAAGTCAGAGGGGCCCCTGGCTAGACCGAAAGGGTTCCTGGGCCGGTCGGAAGGGCTCTTGAACATGCCAGAGTTCCTAGCCAGACTGGAGGGACCCCTGGGCAGGTCGGAGGGCCCCTGAGCACGTCGGCAGGGTGACAAAGCAGCCAGTGCAGTCCCTGGCCAGGTCAGAAGGACCTCTGGACAGGCCGAATGGCCCCTTGACGCACAAGAGGGGCTTCTGGGAAGGTCAGAGGAGTCCCTGGTCAGACCGGAAGGACCAAAAGCACGTGGAGATCCCAGATGAAGATGAAATACAAAGAGGACTTACTCCACAATAAAACATGTTAAAAGCGCAGATTTCGGGTAGATTGTAACACCCTTCGTCAGGTTGGTACAATATACCCGAAAGCTCCGATTTTAATTGTTCTAGTAGAGTAAGCCCTCTTTGTATTTTATATATAGCACCCACTCCACATCATGTCTTTTCGCTTCGCGGTTCCCAGATGAGTCCCTGAACACGAACAGGTCGGAAGGGCGTTGAAAAGGTCGGAGGGGCCCTAGACGATCTGAAGAGACCCTGGGCCTTTCAACAGTAAGAATGCAGTTGTCCAGGGAATAAAACTCAAAATTTTCGCGCCGCTCCGCGGCGCAATTGAACTACAAAGTCAAATATATGCGGGTTAGAAAAAAGGCCCGTTTCTCGGCGCATTTATGTATTATGTTGCTACTTTCCTATATAATTGGGCAAAATAGTTCACTTTAGCACTTTTTTTACCGCACTTTTAAACGCACAATTTAACATTTTTAGAGGTCCGCACCATACGCAATGTGACGCCATTGATGAGGAATCATATCCAGGGCATTAGACTCAAAATTTTCGCGCCGCTCCGCGGCACAATTTGTTTAAAAGTTCCAGGTCTTGAGCTTAAAAATATTCCAAGTTGGTATAGCTGATTCCAAATTGGTGTCGCTGGTTCCAAAGTTTATATGGCAGTTTGCTAACTCCAGCTCCTAAAAGTTGGTATGGCCCATACCATTCCTGTCATACTGAATTTTCCATCCTAGTAACGTGCCTTTTCATCCGTTTTCTTTGGCCCTTTCAACGCTTGGAAAGGGGCCCTTCCAACGCTCGGGAAGGGGTCCTTTCGAGGCGCCCCTCCCCCCCCCCCCCCCCCCCCCCCCCCTGGACGAAATCCTGGCTACGTGCCTGTCTGAGATGATAGCACCGACAGCAAATGTGATGACTAGTAAATTCCTTCTGGTAACTAGTGAACTATAGTAAACATACTTCGTACATGTCATAAGAAATGAAAAAAGTGATAGTTGATAACTTAATCACATTGAGTAAAAACTGAACTGCGTGACGCCAAAATGCCACTTGAAAATACAGGCTGTGATGCTCTATTTAAAGTGTTCAAGTTTGATCATAAATAAATGGTAACCCATGCGGGGACGAGAAAGACGGAAATGATATTAAATATATATTGCATTATATTGCAGGCTGGGTGGGCCCTTTTGGCCAAGGGCCCTTTTTCTGGAAAAGCTGCCCCCCCCCCCCCAACGAAAATATGTGGCACCGGCCCTGCCCCCCCCCCCCCCCCCCCCCTCCCCCAAACTCCCGTTCTGGATCCGCTGCTGCACTGACGGCGATAAACATCTGCTGCATTGTGTTTATAAGTTTATCCCCCGTCAACGTTACGGATGTGGTTCAAACTGGCGTGCGGCCCTCTAGCTGTCCTCGATGTCTCTGCAGACGGGGTGGCAATTGCAAGCAAGAGTTATCGTAAATAGCCGTTTTCACGAAGAATTTTACGTTTGGGGCGTTTGGGGTGTTTGGGGCGATTTGGTCTATAGCTCGTAAGAACGCGGCTTTTCCCGGTGATTTTTGGTATCAATCGCAACTTTATGAATTAATGCATTTTTCAGGAAATTCCAATTTCATGATAACACCATAGTTTACTTAAAATGCAAAATTCATCTTAAACTAGCTCTGGTGATGTCAGACGGCTGTGGCGGTTTGGGGCGTTTGGTGCGACTCCATCTTGCTCGAATTCCGGAAGTGCGGGGTTCGGGAAATGGTCATATTTTGCAACGACATGGTTTTCAGGAATAATAGCTTATTTCAATGAAAACTAGATGAATTAGTCCATTCATATTTTAAGTCATATTCACTTTTGAAAGCAAGGATTAATGATAATTAGCGATTTCGTTTTGATCGTTTGTTGTAAGATGACGGGAATGCTGGCTCCCGCTCTGCGCTGGCTCTGCGCTGGCGCCGCCGCCCGGTTACCATGGTGACGGGCCGGCGGGTCGCCTGACGTCTGTTGCACACGTGGCTCCGGCGCCGGCAGGCTGGTCACCATGGCGACCAGCCGGCCGGAGTGGCTCCGGCGCCGGCCGGTCGCCTGACGTCACGTTGCGCATGCGCAGAGCCTTGGTCTGCGCCAAGCAATGGCGTCCGTTCGATCTAAAGCAGACATTTTTGAGTTTTCAGTACCAGTGGCTGCAGAAAGCCCGCATGTTTCATGGGTTTGGGTCATGGGTTGGCTGCAGAAAGCCCGCATGTTTCATGGGTTTGGGTCATGGGTCATGGGTTTCATGGGTTTCAGTGCTTTTTCTGAGGTCTTTTCAGCTTTTTGTGAGATTCGTCAATTGATCAATTAATCAAATCAAAACCATTTGGGGTGATTCGAAATGCGTAAGGATTGTTCCGGTTTTCGGAAACCAACGAAGTTACCGCTCTAAATTGGACGATCTCAGCGGGACGGAGCGACGTTGAATTAAGGTCTGTCTATGCTTTTGACATTTAATTGCATTTTTCATCATAATATTATATTTCTTTGTCATTAATATCTTCAATTTTGCCCTAACTAACTGTCAATTGCGTATTTTATTTAATCAAAGCTAGTATACTAGTATACTTTTAGCATCTTTTTAGGGCGTTTGCGGTATGTTTTGTAGAACGAACTAACACAACACAAAATTGCCAGATTTGCTCATGAATTTGAATATGATTTTTTGTAATGAAGGAATGAATTTGAAAAGCCGTGTTCTTACAAGCTATACACCCATTTACCCCAAACGCCACAATCGCCCCAATCGCCCCAATCGCCCCAAACGCCCCAAACGCCCCAATTGCCCCAAACGCAAAATCCTTCGTGAAAACGGCTAATGTCGTAGATTACCGTGATACGGTGATGACGCGGTCGGTGCAGCCCACACTGGTGGGCTTCTTCAAGAAAAGAAAAAAACGTCAGGCGTCAGGTACGAGTATTTTATCAGACGACAGGCGGGTTTACAAAGGCATACGGTTCATAGCAGAAATAGGAAACAGGGTGGCATGACCCCCACTTTTTCATAATTTTGTATGTTTATGTTAATCCGTGCCGTGCCGGGGGCGGGGAGTTTAGACGCCCTCTAAGGTTTTTCGAGGATAGCGAGAAAAAAACGGTGGCGCGCCGTTTTTGCCGTTTCAAAAACGGCACACGGCGCACAGCGCCGCCATTTAAAAAACGGTGCACGACGCACAGCGCCGCCGTTTCAGCGGCCTTTTTTGACACACCTGCTCGGGCATTAAGTACCCACATTGTGTGCAATTATTGACCACGGGTCATCTCAGGTCAGGTCATGTGACCACACCTCCAAATACGTTTGCGGTCGTACCACAGCCACAGTTGTTGGCCGATCGGTTTCAAACTTACAGGATCAGGTTATAGATATATACAATTCAAATATCTAAGATGTTGTATATCGATGACCTAAGGTTGCCGGTCGGGTTAATTTCGTGACTTCCCATTATAAGTCAATGGTAAATATTAAAATGTTTCGTTTTCCGAGGATACGCATGATATCAGTCCAATTCCTTCTGGATCATGTTATCATAGGCTATTATTGATGATCCAGGTTAAATTTTTGTTCAGTGACCCCTACAGGATCAGCCGAGGTCAGCAGAGGTCACCAACACTTTTTGTGTCAATAACTCTCGATAAAATGAAGATAAAGAAGTGAAATCGGCATCAATGTGTTTGTCTCGTCGAGACACGTCTTCCAATATGCAACATGACCTACTTGGGTCGCCACTTGACCTTGACCTGAGGGAAAATTTATAAGTTGACTTAAACTGGTCCAAATTAATGTGATTCGAAGCGCGTTGACGAGACAAACATGATGGCGTCAAAATTATTGTTTTATCTTTATT
Source organism: Chirona hameri (assembly GCA_036785665.1). Lineage (NCBI taxonomy): Eukaryota > Metazoa > Arthropoda > Thecostraca > Balanomorpha > Balanidae > Chirona > Chirona hameri. The sequence goes on along the minus strand of JAXIVJ010019395.1, from coordinate 7,000 downwards.
AGGTAAAAAGTTATTTCCGAACGTTTTGCCAAGACAGAGCCCTTTTGACATTTGATGACTTTTGGAGCCTCAACTATTAATCTGAGATAACATTTGATGACACTATATGATTTAATATTTCAAGAGCTTTCGATTGCTTCTTTCAGTTTGTTCCTAGCTATCACAGTTCCCGATATATTTTGGGGTTTCTGGAGAAAAGTCCTAAAACTGGAAAAGCTGACCTTTGGTGACCTCTGGTGACCTCAATATTGACCTGAACCAAAATATGTTCAAATAGTTTTGAAGTGTTTTTTTTGATGAGCTTTCAAACCGTGTCGGTTTTCCAATGAGGAAAATTTGAGAACAAAAAGGTGCACCAAGATGAGAAGTGAGATTGCGCAAAAAAAAATGGTTTCGCCCCCTCCCCCCACACACTCTTTAAAATCGTTCCCGGGCCCATGTTAACCCGCACCGTGCCGGTGCTTGGTGCCCCCTTCACCGTGCCGGCGGGGGTCTTTAGACGCCCCCTCAAACTCGGCTCCTATGGGACGTAGACAAAAACTGAATAAAACGTTCGAAAGCTTGTCAAAAAACTAATTCGGTCATGTTTTGGCTCAGGTCAATATTGGGGTCACCAGGGGTCATCAAAGGTTAGATATTCCAGTTTTAGGACTTCGCTTCAAACACCCCCAAATAACCCGGGAACTATGATAGCTAAAAACAAACCGAAAAACGCAATCAAAAGCTCTGAAAATACAATCCCTCTTGCTGTCCTCAAATTGTATATCAGGTCAATAGTGTAGGCTCCAGAGGTCATCAAAGGTCAAAAAGGAAATAGTTTGGCGCAAAGCAGGTTTTCCCAAATAGCTTTTACCTAATAAAGATAAGGCAATACCGTTGACGCCATCGTGTTTGTCAAGGCGATTCGAATTATATTACTGTTGACCAGGTCAGGTCAACTTAAAATTTGACCTCAGGTCTGGGTCAAGTGGTGACCCAAGTAGGTCATGTTGCAATATTGGGAGACGAGTATCGACGAGATAAGCACATTGGTGCCGGCTTCCCTTCTCTATCTTCCTTCTGTCGAGAGGTATTGACAACCAAGGTGTTGGTGACCTCGGATGACCTCGGCTGACTGTAGGGATCACTGAACAAAATTGCATCTGTATCATCAAGAATGACCTATAATAACATGATCCAGAAGGAATTGGACTGATATCATGCATATCCTCGGAATAGAAAGCATTTAAATATTTCCCATTGACTTATAATGGGAAGGTAACGAAATTTACCCGACCTTAGGTCACAGATATCACAAATCCAAGATCAACAATTTGTAGGTACCTATGACCTTATGAAATCCTGTAAATTTGAAACCAATCAGCCGGAAACTGTGGTAGTGGTATGACGGCAAACTGTTTTGGAGGTGGGGTCACGTGACCTGGCCTGGTGACCTGACCTTTTACCTGTTTTCCTGTTTTCTGCTAAGATCATTGTTTTCACGTTCACAGTGCAGGGAACGCGCGGGGGGGGGCATATTTGTATTGAATGCCCCCCCCCCCCCCCCCCCCCCCCCGAGATTCCAGTGTGAGTGTGTGGAGAGGGAGCATTTTCCCCTGATGTCCTCCGCTCCCCCCCCCCCCCTGGGTCCGCCAGTGGCAGTTATTGTTGCGTTTTTACATTTCTGAACGAAACAATAGTAATATCTCCCTTTTTCCGTCCATTGTTATCTTTACATAAACTAATCTCTCCCGATTCGACTGCAGTGATTGCAGTTTTCAAGAGTAGCCTGTTGCGCGTGTTTCATCCGAAAACTACAGTATGTTATGTCATTGTACGCCATGCCTCTTAGTTTCCTTGCAATAATATGACCCCCTTTCTTCCATTCCTGAGCGCGCCTCTGCAACAAAATGACTTTATTCCTTTTATGGCCTCATATGTGCATATATCATTAGTCTATTGCGCCGTTGTCGCTGGCATATCGTCATCACCAAGCCAGTCACCCCCCTTTGCATGTGCCTGAACACGCCCCTGAAACTCTATATGTAATAAATTATGCAAATAATGGAAGCAGAAGCTATCTTTTACATTTTGATAACTATAAATGCCCCTTACATTGCTCTATTTGCTTCCCGCCAAGTATTGAATACTTCCTGGAACCCCCCCCCCCCCCTTTCAAGCCCCTGAAACCGCCTCTGCCATGCAATTTTTATGATATTTCATTAACATCAACTAATTTGTACTTGTTGCAATCACCGTGAACCGATGTAACTCCTTCATACTTGAGGCAGTTAGGAAGAAACCGTGAAGATCGCATTTCCGTATTATCGCCAAATATCGCCTCCGAACCCACCCAAAACTGTACCCTGGAACCGCCTCTGTTCAGGTTAAGAACTCAAAATTTTGACTCCAAATGCGGTATTCAATTCTATGAAAAGTCCCAAAATTTCATGGGCCTGCTCTCAGCCGTTCTGGAGATATCTGCGAAAAACATGAAGGGGGCGGAATCCGCCCCCCCCCCCCCCCCCTGTTACAAATAGGGTTAAGCAGCCCCTGCTTAAATTGCAGCATCAGGTGCGCTGTTTTGTCTATCATTGAAAGCAACGAATATATAACAACTTCAAATGCCATCACTTGAGAGAAGAAAAAACTTCCGTTTTCATGAAGTTTTCTCCTAAGATCATTGTTGTTCACGTTCAGTGCATGGAACACGCAGGGGGGGGCATACTCGTATTACATGCCTGATGCCCCCCCCCCCCCCCAGATTCCTGTGGGGGGGGTGGATACCCTCCCCTTAGTTTTGTTTTTTAAATAGCGGAAAACGACGCCATTTCGCGCCGCCATTTTTGGTACAACTGCTTGCCTATCAATTGCCCAAATCCTGTTAATTTGTTTACCTCGGGTCTCTTCAGGTCACGTTACTAATTCAAGTCTAGTGATCCCACCTCCACAAAATGTAAGGTCGTGCCGCAGCCACACTGTTTGACCGATCAGTTAGATACTCACAGGATTTAATTAAGTCATGAACACCTACAATTCTGCTATTTCGGATGATTTGTATATCAGTGACCTAAGATGAAGTCTATTTTGTGACCTCCCAATTATGAATCATTGGGCAAACATGAAAATGCATACATATCCACAGGAAATGGTTAAATTGTGCCCCTGGTGCCCCGGCCCCGTGGTGCTCCCACGGCGCGGTGGTGCCCCCATGGTCCAAGGGGGGGGGGGGGGGTCATGACCCACGTGACCCCCCCCCCCCCCCCCGGATCCGCCACTGGTCACACAGTACACCTTCACATCAAACGCAGCGGTCACCTTGCATATGAGTATATGTATTCCGTCTCACTACGACCAATGGTACACGGTGAGGTGTGAGGGGCTGGCGGCGGAGAGACCGGTGACGTCACATTCAGGGAGAGACGTGATTGGCTGACGCTGGCTGCCAGCGTTGGGTAGCTCGGGATCGAACATGGTTGACGCTAGGAACATGTGGTCGAACTCAGACGCGGGGCCACTGAAAGCGCCCACCGGTGAACTTTACAAGCGGGAGACAATACGCAAAAATGACAACCAGCACAGGAGCCGCACACCGGCCTTGTGCACATCAGCATACGCAGTTTCAACGTTCAAATTTCGCGACCTCACGTAACTGTCCCGCACGCGTCCGTTCGTCAGACGGTCTGATCGAACCGCGCGGTCTCGAACAATTCGTGCGACATAGCGATCGCACCGCCGCCAGCGGACAGTCGGGGAACTACAAGTTCAGCTAGCTGCCGCGAGGATGACAGGAAATAAAAACACGTGCTCTACAGGTGGAAAACTAATCGATGGCACCTGCGCGGTCCCGCGTTGGGCGCCGAGCGATGAGCGAATGGTGAAAGGAAAGAGCAGTGCGCCTGCGTGCGGCGCAGGAAGAGAGAGCTGAGAGAACTCCAGCCTTCGTTAAAGCTATACCATGCAAACCGACCTCTCAATGCGCCAACTGGCCCGATCCTGGCGCAGCGCCGAGCCACGCCGCGTTCAGCGCGCGCGCGCCGCTTTGGCCCTGTTCGCCGCGACGCTACCGCTAAATTTGTACATTCTGGGCGATCGAGCGCGGCGGGCGCGTCTTTTGATTTCTACACCATCTTAAATAGCGTCGCCCACTGTGCGTCGAGCACGTCTTCACATCATCTTCACATTGTCACACGTCGTCACACATCGCCGCATCAGCATCACATCTCTGCACACACGTCGCGAGCGCACCCAACAGGAACATTTTGCATACCTACTTTGTATATCACAAGCAGCCACCCCAGTTCAGCGCCGCCCATCGCGCATGCGCGACTTGGTCAACTATTGCACTATCCGGCGTGTGCCGGCAGTTGTTGCTCTGCAGGCCGGCCAATCAGCGCGCCGCTCGCCGCGCGGCGGCCAACCAGCGCACCGCCTGACGTGCCAAAGCCAATCAGCGCCCGGCGGGCGGCCAATCAGCGCGTCCCGGCGCCGCGGGCGACCAATCAGCGCCCTCCACGTGGCCGGTGCGCTCCTGGCCAGCGCTGCGCCTGCTGTGGCCTCCCAGAGCCTTCAGCTGCGACCTTCGGGAGTTCGACGCAGGGTTCCGGGGTGAACCCATCGGAATCCGGGTTTTCCGAGCGCCGCCCTCCAGCCTCGCGCCGGTCGTCGTGGGGTTTCCAAACGCTTCGTTGACCGCTCCGCCAGCGTTGCGCTTGCAGCGGCCAAGAGATCTCCGAACGTTCCCCAAATGTTCTCCGGACGTTTTGAAACGTTTTCCGGGCGGCGTCCGGGCGTTCTCACAACGTTATCCGGGCGTTGACCAAGTGTTCTGCGGTGGCGGAGGACGCTCCTCTCGAGGAGCTGCTTCACTTGAGGACACACTTCCTCCTCTGAGGCGCTCCACCCGAAGAGACGCTCACTCGAAGAGGCGCTGTCTCGAAGAGGCCTTCACTCGAAGAGGCCTTCACTCGAAGAGGCCCTCTTTCGAAGACGTCCCCTCGAAGGTCCCCGCACTCGAAGAGACACTTCGCCCGGGAGGGCGCTTCACCGAGGATGCACTGCACGAGCTTCACTCGAAGAGTCTGCGCTTCACTCGAAGAGGCTGAGGATCTCCTCTGCGGTGGCACTGCTGGAGGGCGTGCCGCCGCTGGCCTGACCTGCCTGTGAGGCTGAACCGCCCGAGCTGGGCGGCGTCGCCAGGTCCGCCGGCTCCAGGAACGAAAGCAGGTCCATCGGGTCCACACTTGTGTCCGGGTACAGCTGCCGAAGAGCAAGAATACGATTGTCAAGAACATCTTATTTTAGCGCTCGCAGTGTCGCTTGAAATATCCTTGGAATGTCGTTGAAGAGCGCCGGACTTCTGACCTCACCCGGTAGTGGCAGCCCGGGTTCGAGTCGCTTCGGCGCTCGCTATTTGCCCCCGACTGCGATGGCCTGTGGCCAGTGGCAGCGGTCGCACTCAATGTCCGGTGACGTCAGAGGGCGGGGCGGACCGTGTCCAGGTATGTCGGGCACGTAAAACTTTCGCTTCTAAATTCTGCCGGACGCCAGGAATTGCTTGATCGGGTGGTGGGGTTAGGGCCTGCGCAACAAGCTATGCTTAGCACGGGGCCTGACCTCGGAAATCCATCCATTAAAAACATTCGGACTATTTTTGTTTTAAAGTTTTCGATATGAAGACTTGCTAAATGACATCTGCTCAGCCAGATTACATTGGTTCCATCAGAAAACAGTGTCTTATCTTATCTTCATCTTATTCATCTTTATCATCTTACACCATATCGTAACTCTAAAACGCCTATAGCAAAACCAACACAATTGTATGCCTTTAACTCACGCAGTCAGAAGAGCACTCCAACTTCATCTCGCCGATATTATACTACAATCAGCCAAACATCCTATCGGTCCTGGCCTGTTCCGAACGTAACTGCACGCCTGTTTCCCATTGCCCATATTTCGCTCTTCTCCTCAGCCGACCCTGATCCCGACTGATCTGACCTGATCCCGACGACCCTGACCCCGACTGATCTGACCTGATCCCGACGACCCTGATCCCGACTGATCTGACCTGATCCCGACGACCCTGATCCCGACTGATCTGACCTGAGCCCACGACCCTGATCCCGACTGATCTGACCTGATCCCGACGACCCTGATCCCGACTGATCTGACCTGATCCCGACGACCCTGATCCCGACTGATCTGACCTGATCCCGACGACCCTGATCCCGACTGCTACTCACGTCGAGCGCCTCCGGGCCGCCCTGGCTGTCGCCGTCGACGATATCCGAGGGGTCGAAGTTGAGCTGTCCGCTGAGATCAGGCAGCTGGGGCTCGCCGCCTCCGCCAGAGGTGGTCTGCGTCTCCCCGCCCGGGCCGGCAGAGGTCACCGCCGACGGACCTGGCAAAGGGGGAGGTCAGATTAACTGGTGTGAAGGGCGAAGTCAGGTCACTGCGATCAGGCAGGAGACAGCGCGAGGGACGAGGAGGTAGAGTTGAGAGGCGAGATACTCGGGGGCAGAAATGAAGCTAAGTTCAGGAAGACTGGAGTCTGGAGTCCCGCAAAGAAGTTTGGTTCAATAAATCTGGAGTTGCGAAAGGAAGTAAGAGTCTAGGAGAAAGGGGTCTGAGCTCAGACCAAGGGTAACAAGTCGGGTCAGAGTTAACAGAACACAACAAATCGAATCGGTTGACAACTGATTGCTCAGGAACATAAAGCAGTGATATGGGAGAGCCAGTCTCCCGATTCAGTTTTATCTGCTGTTATTCACGCGACATAATTATTTTATTAGTTGACCTGTTTAGGATATTCGTGCCATTTTACTGAAAAAGTCGCCACAATGTGTGCCGAAATATCTTAATTTTTTAATATATAAAGTAATAATCCTCTTGATAACTGAAAAACTACACCAATATGGGTATAATTGGGAAATCATCATCTTCTGTCCCCACGACTAGAAATGCCCAGTATGAGTTCAAACGTCCAAAATTGTACTCCTAATCGTCGCATTATCTAACATTG